>JAWWMK010000008.1:17997330-18015446 GCA_035047105.1 Galeopsomyia nigrocyanea | reverse complement strand
CGCTCACAGTCACATCGTTCATCGTGTGAGAGAGACGCGTCACATGCCAGTCACATGTGAACAAGCTTACTGAATAAGCCCCCAGAGTTAGGGTTTTATTTTTACACAAACGGTTATAATTTATGGAATGACTGGAAAAACTAATATTACACGCGAGAACATTATACAATAAATACATTGTGTAATTGTCTACTATATGTGTAGTCAAACGTTACTTATGTGCCATTGATGTTACTAGCTGGTACGTTTGGTGATATGAAACCAAATCATGTAAAAGTTTTTGATTTAAGTATCTATACACACTATACCGATGGATGGATTAAAAACGAAGTATAAAAATAAATCAAAACTCTAGCATACTCAAAACTTGATCAGTTTCCTAAAAATTTAATATGTAAAAGTCTTGATAAGATATACGTTTCTGAACAAAGTGTATTTAAAAAATAATGTTTACTAAGTATTAAGTAACATTGTCAAATAATAGACAATAACGAAATGGAGCCAAAATGTTGATGAATAGAGAAGTTATCAAACATTTGCTAACTCTAGAAAAAAGTATCTAATGAATTGACATTTTTGAAAAATACTCGGTTATTTAAATTTCGGTTCAACAAAAGTATTGATATTTCATTATTATTTATTATAACTATGTACACAAGGTCGAATATTGTTGAATACTGTCTTAGAGAAATATTTATTTTGTTTATAGTTTTTTTAATGAAATTTTTATCTGAATAAATTACACCTAAAAAAAGAATAGTCTTTTGAAGATGATTAACAATTTAGTCAGTTTCCAGAAATGCAAATTTTGAGTCCATCTGAAGTTATTGCTTTTTAAATGTTTTTCAAATTCACTCTCGGATTGCAAAACTTTCTTTCTTTCTAATATTAAATGTAATATCACTGTAAAAAAATATATATAAATGGTTTGAAATAAGTTTAAGTCTTTTCTTTCCATCCCCCAATTTCGAACAAGTATTGATATATAAAATCAGTCGAAATTTGATTATTTTCAAAATAAAAAATCATTACCCGAATAAGCAGTAAGCAGGCACAGCACGGTGTATCCATAGATGAGTGCATTGTGAGGCTCGGGCGCGACATGCCGCCAAACAACACCAAGCAGACCGAGCAACTTGGCGCAGCCACCAACGACGAGAGCCCTCACGAGGTCGAGTGGTTTGTATCTGGGTGGTCTTTTGCCGATCAACAGCCACCTGAGCTCGGTTATGAGCAGCACCACGAAAGCGAAGGCAGCCAGCGAAAGACTAGTGTGACAGAGCAAAAAGTAGAAATTTCTCTCGCCCTGGAAAACGGGCATGTTGCTCGTGTGATCGAACAACGCGAACACCGGATCGACGTAATCGGAGGATGTTTCGCTGTTTTCGTAACTCGAATATTTGCGGAACGATTCGCCGAGGATTAAGACTATCATCAGCTTCCAGTAGGCATTGAACTCGCTGTTGTAGAGTAAATGACGATAAGCTGGCTTCTCCAGTAATACCAAATCTACCAGCACTATTACTGGGTCATATTCGATGTATTTGTCGGCCAGGTTGCCACAGTTTTCCTGCAAGTTCAAAGAAAAAGCTTTCAATCCAGTTTTTTTTTTATATAGAAAAAAAAGCTTTGAAACATTCAATAGATGACTTTTCGCGAGATATTAACGAGGCAATTACTCACAAATGGAATCTGAAAATTGTCTATAAATGTAGGCTGGAGTATACGGATGTGAAAATTAACTCGAGTTACATAAAAGCGGTAACAACTTACGCATTTGACGACTTTGAGCACGCTGGGACTGTAGCGTCGGTAAAGCTCGTCCACTTCAGCACCGCAGTTGATGCACGTATACATTTTTTTGTTTTCTTTTGTTTTGATGTTTCGATTTATTTCGCTTTTTCAGTTGACCTGTGAGTCATTTTTTTTTTGGCCTGAAAATAAAAATTGATTGCATGTTATCTTTTTGACAAATGAATATTTATATCAAAATCTTTCGCTGTCATTATTTGATGTAGCGCATTCTTGAAAAATTCAACTTAATTTTTAACTGTAACAACAATATCTGTTGATTGTTTCTTTTATTGACTTAGTTCTTCGAAGTATTTTTCAAACTGAAACAGACTCGATAAAATTCAGGAACGATAAGTTGATTGAATGACTCATCGTACATCTGAGTAACAACAAACGAAACGTGAGATTTTTATTTTTATAATACAAAGTATAAAAAAAAACGACAGATAGTTACATAAAACATGTGAATGAATACTAAAAAGATCCTAGATACGGATGCGTATCGCAAAATCAACATATAAATTGTAAATCAATGCACAAAGATATGTTAGATCGTTAATATCATACAATTTCCTAGATAATCATTAAAAACGAGAAACGATTATGCGGCAGCCTTGAAAAATGCAGCGATTGTCGTCGCTGCCGTTGGCTCTTGACATAAATTACGTGAACGCTCACGCTCAGCCAAGAGAGCGCCGTTCAAACAGAAAAACTCTCCATGGTACCTGTACCTGCTATATAAATTGTATGAATAACGGAGCCAACAGTGTATTTCTCTCTTATCTGGCGTTCGTTGAACGGCGAACTGTTGTGTGAAAGTAGGGAGCCAACGCGCGTGACGTGAGTAAATGTATACATAGGAAGCTGAAAAAGAGAGAGAAAAAAAACTTGAACGGAATACTTTATGTTGTCCCTCTCTCTCTCGCTCGATGTTGTATCTGTCATTACGAGCTTTCCGCGCTTCTGCTCTGACTAAACATTCCAGGAGCTACGCTCGAACTGCAAGGAGTGTCCGATTTTTCTCTTCGTCGCCTGCGATAAATCGATTGTGTTGCTCGAATAATATGAGCTTGCACGAGACCACCGTGGCTTTGCCGACAGGACAACGAATACCTATCGTTGGTTTTGGTACCTGGCAGGTCAGTGAACTTTTTCTATTTTTTTTTTCTTTTTTTTTGGTGAGGATAGGTTAACTAACTTAAACGACGACTATTGCGCACTGAATTTTTCGGTTCGATTAGTATTGTGATAATCGTGAGCATTCAAGTATATTAAAAGTAAAAAAAAAGATTGTATTCTGTTTCGAAGGTGTGGGAAATCTGAAATTCAATTCACCTCGGATGTAATTTGACATTTCAATAAGAATTCAATATCAGCATTTTCAATATACAGATAACTAGCTGTCGATACGCGCTTGGCTTGTTGATTGTAATTACAACACTAGATGATTGGAATAAATTCAATTTCAAACGTTCTATAAATTTTATTTCGATATCAATGAGTTCGATACAAACTAAATTCAGCTTAAGGATTTTTATGGTACTATGGAACGAATTTTTTTAGTAAACTCTAGTCATATTGCAGCGTTATGTGCAATTTTGAAACAAACAGCTATCGTTTTCCTGTCAAAGTGATAGGCGAACGGAAAACTCTCAGAGAGTCTTTTGAAAATTGTTACGGTATATATGTGGTCACGAAATACGAATCGCTTTCTTTTTGTTTCGAACTGAATGTGAATCAGTTTACTATTTTTTTTTTTTTTTCGTAAAGAGGGAATCTCAAGTAAAATGGCACTTTGGTGGAAAATTCAGAAAAATGGATTTTCTACGTTGCATTACTGCAAAAATCAAAATCATATCTTAATTAGTAGACGTTATCGATATAATTACAAATAGCATATAGCAGGAAATACGTATTCAGCATTCTGAAAAATTTTAAAACCAATGTGCAATGTGCGGTCGCTTCGTGTGAACATTAAATTTGATCTTCGCTTTTATTATGAAGCAGAAGCAGACCGACCGAATTTCTTTACTATAGTCTCGCGCAACACTCTGTGCTTTTCTATGACCATCAATCTCCCGAGTTTCTGCCCACCCTATAATTAGAGTTTCTAATGAATTTTAATAGCCGTTTCTAATGAATTTTAAAAGTCACTAGTCGCGCAATCACTAACTTTATCGGCTCGTAATTTCGGAACGTAAAGACATTTTTTGAGGAAGATCGTTGTGACGATTTTATATAGTATTAAAATTGATTAGAAACTCTAATTGGGGTGGACAGAGACTAGGAAGATTGATGGTTATATAAAAGCACCGAGCGTTGTGCGAAACCATTAGAAATTCGGTCTGGCGCCCCTTAAATTTTAGTGACCTCATGTTTCGAGACTTACTTTGCCTAAAATGAGGAGTTGATTTTTTTCAGTACAATACCTAGATATAAAGCTCCATAGGTGACCCTATCGAAGGGCCGTTAAATAAAACCCTGAAATACGGAGATTTTTATTTCGATGAAAAACGTTTTCTCAAAGTTTCATCAAAATCAGGTTTTCGAAGACTTTCAATTCTTCGTACGAGTACCTATCAATTTTTCCTATTTACATATTTTATCGTAATTCTATAGAGTTCGATTTACAATAACTTGATTCGATTATTTTAAGTGCAACTACATTGATATATTCAAATGTAATTACAAATAATAATGGAATCAATGAGAGACATAGTTTAACTTAATATAATATTTACTTTATATTAATGTATTGAAATTACCTCAAATATTGCTGTTATTTTTTTCATTTTCATGAAACTAATGGAATTATTTCATCATGTATGTACATAAACTTACTTTCTGAAAAGGACCTCTTTCGATTTTCAAGTCGTTTCTTTTTCGTAAAAGAATCTTATATTCATTTTTTTTTTAAGTTGTCGAATAAGCCTTTCGAATAAAAATTACGCCAATCGAATCGATTAAGCCGGTACAGAGATACATGTATAGAACATACATTTAAAGAAGTTGATATTGAATACAGACTTTCTTTCCTTTTTGAAGCCGATAAATATTGTATCGCAATTTTAAAACGTCTGCTACCAATAACTAAAAGAAAATTTTGCGAAATGATTATGAACTAAGTTGAATATAATGTTCTATAGCATAAAAATTAAAATTTATTCGGGCATACATTACACAAAAAAAGTAATGTGTCAAATGTTTATACTATAAATTGCACACTAAATCGTAAATCAGCAAACTCCTGGCAAAAAATCTAGTCGATCGATTTTTTTAATTGACACGTAAAAACAGACAATACGACAAAAGACTATTATTTCTAAAGCAATGTTTTGCGAGCATTGTTTTGCGTAATGTATACCGTAAAAACCAACAAAATTGATTAGCAACAGTATCAAACATCCTTATAAAAGCTGAAGTTCAAAATCACTTTTAAGAATTTGAATTTTTCAAAAAATGTCATTCAATTGACATCCAAAAGACGAATCAAGTTTTAATTAATAAATTGTATGTATACGAAAATCAGTTCATAATGTTAATTAAAAATTGCTAGAATGCCATATTCAGAAATAATGTATATTGAAACAATTAGCGTAATTTAATTACGATTATCGAAAAGAACATCTCCGTTAATATTTAATTACAATGTACATTTTAGGCTTCTGAAGAAGAATTAGAAGCTGCTTTAGACAATGCTTTGGAATCTGGTTACAGACACATTGATGCAGCGCCAGTTTATTTAAACGAGCACGTTATTGGAAAAGTTTTAAAGAAATGGATGGACTCTGGAAAACTCAAAAGAGAAGATTTGTTCATAGTAACTAAGGTAATTTATTTCTGAAGATTATCATATTTTATGTATTGGTTGATTAATTTGAAACTTTAACATTTTTTTTTATCTTTAAGCTCCCTCCAACCGGAAATCGACCTGAGGGCGTAGAAAAATCTTTGAAAAAATCTTTGAAAGATCTTCAATTAGATTATTTGGATCTTTACTTAGTTCATACGCCATTTGCATTTGCTGAAGGAGACGATTTACATCCAAAAGATGAAAATGGTGATATAAAAATTGATCCAAGCACTGATATTATTGCTGTATGGGCAGAGATGGAAAAGCAAGTGGTTAATGGATCAACTAAAGCCATTGGATTGTCAAATTTCAATACCAAGCAAATTGATCGAATACTCAATGCGGCTAAGGTTCCAGTTTCAATGTTGCAAATTGAATTGCATCTGTATTTCCAACAAAATGAAATGGTATGTCAATCATATTTATTTCTTGCATACTGATGATTTACGAATAACGTTCAATAACTTTTGATACTATTTTATCAACCATTTAATTTCAGATTGAATATTGCAAAAACAAAGGTATTCCCATGACTGCTTATTCGCCACTCGGTACTAGAGGCCTTGTAAAACTCATAGGTAAAACGGAAACACTGCCAGACTTGTTAGCAAGCCCAAGTGTTTTGCAAATAGCAGAAAAGCATGGTAAAACTCCAGCACAAATTGCTTTGAAACATATTATCCAAAAAGGAATTATCGTTATCCCTAAGAGTACAAATGCACAGCGCATGAAGGATAACATTCAATTGTTCGATTGGAAATTAGATTTAGAAGATGTAGCAGCATTGAATGCTTTGGATCAAGGAAGCAAAGGTCGTATCTGTGATTTCACATTCTTACCAGGAGTTAACAAACACCCAGAGTTCCCATTTTAATTACATTAAATTCTATAACTGCCAAAATCTTTTTCAATTATAGATTTAAAAAGTATTGTCACGGTATTAGAATGTATTTATTGTTCATACCTATAACCTGTTACATGACATAAATGAACCAATTTTTAAAGAATATGCTACAACTCATACATTTATAAGTGCAACTGATTGCGTGTATTTTATAAACAAATATCGTCAAGTTTGTATTTTCGTAATTACTATTTATAATTCAAGCGTATTCAAAAAAGATGTCAAATATTTGTTATGTTATTTGAAAATGTAAAATCCCGCTAGCGCACTATTTGGTGAGATTGATATAGTAAAGTAAAACTAATAAAGAGCTTGCAAGTACCTTGTTTAACGACTTTAATCTTGTCACATCAATTTCCTATTGAACTTGTATAACTTCCACACATTATTAAGCCGTCGTGAAGTGTGTATTGTCAAAACAAAAAACTTAACCTATAAGGGTGCCCCCGTTCTTGCGGTTACAAACGTTGAGATCATTGCAGATAAGAGCAGACGGCACAAAAGGAGATAAGATAAGTATCTTTTTTGATCGCTCAAACGCATAAAAAAAAGACCGGGAAATGTTATTATATTATTGCGGTCCAATTCTAAGTGACTATCTGTATTCTCTATTCAACGTCATCAAATGAATATATGTATTTCAGTAATTATAAAACAATTATCTAATAGGCATGATTTTATCGAATAAAAAAAAATATCCAATAACAAATCCAACAGTAAAGTGCAATAAAATACGTGCTGCACTTGACGACGTTATTATACCTGCAGCAATTCGGATAGTTAGAGATCAAATAAAAAAAACTTGTAGCAGTGTAATATATAACGTCGTGATCAGGTAACACAAAGATTGAAATATTAGCGCAACGAAAAGGCGCTCGCTTATATATTATATACAAGCTTGAGAAAAAGCTAATACTCGCGCAAAAAAAAAAAATCCAAGCCGCACACTGTACAACAAAAGAGACGTGGGGCTCGTGGCAGATCGTAGAGCATATATATCCCCAATAAAAAAAAAAGAGAGAACCCACGTGGCTTGTAATGTATATCCTGATCCGTGAGCGCGGCGTCTCAATATTTACATCAGAGAGAGAGAGGTTCGGAGCAAGCGTATTACTGGATTATCCTGATGCGCGTGGATCCTCGTTGCGCGTTTTTTTTTTTGACCCCCGTGGCTTTTCGATTAGACAGGCTCGGCTGCACTGGCTGCTACGCGCATCTGCCCCGTAACACACATTATTCGGAGATCGGATGGGTATATCAATTACATTGTTGTTATTGGGCGGGGCGAGAGATGCGGTCGGTAGATAACAATACACTGGCATAAGAGCATTTAGAAAAACGCGACAAAGGGGCGCGCGCAAAACGAAAAGCGATAGCCATCGCAACGATGTGCAACTATGCGGCTAATTTGGATTTTGCCGAAATGGATATACATATACACGCAACGCGGTATAAGGGTGGTTGCTTCGAGGGATTGTCCCGTTTATTATATATATAGTCGGTTACAAGCCACGAGATGAGCCACACGCACAGGCGAGACTCCGTCAGCGATTTTAGCATCGAAAGGATACTTTCCAAGGAGACTGGTGCTGCTGCTGCGGCTAGTTGTGTTGATAATAGAGTGCCTTGTTCTTCGTCTTTCGTTGATAATGATAAGATCGGCTGGCTGAGGGACGCTGCTTGCAAGCTCGAGACTGACAAATCGGATGGCGATCGGACGAAAATCGAGCGTACTGCGGAACACAGGTTGGTAGTTCATTTCTTTTTATATCGCTGTTAATTTTTGTTTTTTTTTTTTTGCAAGCTCGACTGTGACTTTTTGATAGTAAACCGATTTGCGATGTGAGAAATAACAAAACTTCAAAAAAGTATTCTGTTGCAATTAAAAAAGTAATCTCTATATGATTGAGTGCTTCCGTCGCATATTGGTTCTTTGCACGCCGCATACAAAGTTTATACCGCGTTGCCGAAAAAGATATGTTTTGTTCAAGCACAAAATCGTTTTTCACAAACAGTCAATTACAAGCTCCTGGCGTTTTTCAACAAATGAGTGTTATAATCTTTGCTTTTCAATAAGAGTATACGAAAAAAGGTTTATAGAGGCGAATAAGGGTAATGGTCTGTCTAGATTTTTCCGAGGACATTTCTTGAATCGGAAATTAGCAAATAAACAATTGTGTACCATAGACTTTAGTAATTATCGAGGAACGATAATGAAAAATTAAATCTATTTTGAAAAATATTTTCTTTTTATTTCCGGGAAACAGATAGAAAACAGTTGGAGGTTTCGCGAAATTTATTATTTCGAAAAGACTCTTTGGATCAAATTACACTGTCATATAGAACGAATTTTTTCACATTTAGGCTGCAGTCAGCAGCACTTTTAATTAAAAAATCTAAGTTCTCAGTATTGATAGAAAATCGTTTCAGCTAAACCGACGGATAGCTTGTGTAGTAAATCGAGCGAAAAATAGACCGCGAATGTATTGCCAAATATACTTAAAAAAAACGTGCGTAGGTCAGGAATTTCAAGCGATAAATAATAAGTACCAGAAATATGAAAAAATACCAAGCTAACAGATTTGCTGCTAGTTACATTAGCAGTGTGCTTTCTCGAAGAGTATTACATTTTGAACATTACAAATAAATTTTATTTATGAATATTTTTATCTAATTTTTATTACTGAAAATGATAAAATAACGAAAAATTAGAAATATTAACAATACAATAATTTTTTACAATTGGTCTATTTGACCGAAAGCAAATTTTTTTTTTAATTATGTGGATTCCATGCGCATTATACATATAAGCAGCTATAGTTTTCGACCGGCAACGAATTTTCAAACTTTCGATAGCTCGTTTTCAAGCTATCCCTTTACTCTTGTAAATAAGCCCTCACACGATAAATTAGATGATACTCCGCCCAAGTCATCGCTCTTTGAAGTGAATAACTTTTTTTCGACACGCGAAAATTACCACTTTCAAATAATCGATCGTAATATTTGACCGGAAGCAAATTTTCAATAACTTTAGAAAAATTTAACCGATTCACTTGAAAATTTTATCGGAACTATATCTAGGGAGAAGAAACATAATTGCAAAGTTTCATAATCGTAACTCTAGCCGTTGAAATGTAATCATGGGGACAAAGAAGGAAAGAAAAAGTGACCACACACATACATACACACATACGCCATTTTTGGGGATCCGGACATTTTCTAAAAACATCATATTCGTAATCAGCGACCTCGAAAACGTAGAAAAACAAAAATTGTGCAATCGAAAATTTTCACTGTTACAAAGCTTCGAGAAAGCAATAGCGTAAATGCAATAAATATAAAACGTCCTTCCGTCGTTTCACAGAAAATGTGAGGTGCGCGATAGTTAATTACTCCAAATCTTTCTTTATTTATGTAACAACCACTGTTGGTTTTTCAATTTTTTACTAAGCTCGCACGAATTCTGCTATATTAAATTGAGTATCTCAGATTTGTGCGAGCAAAGTTGAAAAATTAAGAATAATACCAAATTTTATTTATTCTCTTGAAGAAAGCTCTATAATGTAATGTTTCTTGATCAAGTAATCCTTAAATTGTTTAATTTTATAAAATTTTGATTCACAAATAGTACTTGATTAAATTTAATTTCACTATTGAAAATTCAATCCGATTATTAGCGGTGGATGCTACGATCGATAACAGTCTGAAATCAGATTGAATTTAATTGTCGCAGAAATTAAAATTTTTAATGAATAAAATCTTAATCAATTGCATGTGACTTTCTTTAATTGTCTTAAAAGAATAATCTTCAAAAACGAGTGAAACCAATTTAAGCTTCGTTTATTTTGTATAGGCTTTCGCAAAAGCTTGACTCGGCCTGAGCTGACTATATAGAGCTTCAGCTTATTTGATTTGACCAGTCTATGAACTTTCATTATTGATTGTACTGAGCATTCAAGCCTTTTTAATAGTATAATGTATCAAGTCAAGTTAGCATTCGATTACTTTTATTCGGCTACTACGAAAATTTTTAATTTTTTTTATTTAAAAAACTTGATAAGCTTTATTAAGCTCAATCCGCTTAAACTTGTTGAGCTTATGCAGAAGCCCAATATTTTGAGTAAATATTTTCGAAGGATTATTTTTGATAATATGGATTTTTATCAGAAAGCGTAATAAATTTGTGTAAAGATTACAAGACTGAAATCCTGCATGCATGCGCTTTACGCGGCCACACTATATACCAAAGAGAAAACAAATTGAATATATCAGACAACCCAATCATTTTCGAATCTTGCCATGATTTATTTGAATTAGGAACCCAACTATTAGTTATTTGAAGTAGTAACTACTTACAAAGTTTGAAGTCTAATTCTAATAATTATAAAATTAAGCATCATTATGAAACTAATATAAAAAGTGTAGTATGAAGATATTTTTTTTTATAAATGTTATTTACTTCTGCTGTAAAAATCTAGTGGTGAAAATATAATGTGTCAACTAACGTTCAACAATGAGTTCAAAGTTCAGGTTCTGGAATTGTGACACCAATCTTACCGTTCCAAATATAAATGTTTCAAAATAACGATTCGATAAAGTTTATAAGATAAAACTCTTTTTCAGTGTCGAAATAGTCAAGCATGTCACCGACGTGGATCCCTCGCAAATTAGCGAAGAGCTCTCTTGGTTACGATGCACGAGATATCATCCGCCGAAATTACCTCGCAAATCTTGTGTCAATAAAAATTTAAAGAGGAAACCAGGAACACACCCACGGATACCTTTCACCAAGTATCAATTGGATGCATTGGAAGAAAAATATAAGAGCAGCGCTTATCTGTCGCGCAAAGATGTCATGTACTTATCAGAAGTATTGCAACTTCCTCAAAATAGAGTAAGTTATATTTTCTCTTTATCAGACAATAAATAAAGGCAATTTTACTATTTATTTAAGAATCTTTATTTGAATGAAATATTCAAATGTAATCGCAGAAAAATATAGAATACAGTATTTTAGCTTTGGAAAAAATGTTCAAATCTCTTGGCAAAAAATCAGCTTCTTAAAAAGATCCGAAAAAAAGTGTGTATGTTCACAATTACATTTATCACGCACGAATTACATTATATTTAATCGTGATTTTCAATTCATTGTTTTTTTTTTCCTCATTTCCACCAATTCGCTTTATTTCAGATAAAAATTTGGTTTCAAAATCGACGCGCCAGAGAACGAAGAGAATCTCAAACGTTTACGCAGACACAAACAAGTAGAAGTTAACTGTAAAAAATTTGATGAACTTATATTGATCGGCATTTACAGCATATAAATGAGTTAGTGCTCTAAATAGTAACAATTCAAATGGATACTAATGACAGTATCATACACCACCGTTATGAAATTCAAGTTACTGATAACTGAGAATCTGCACTCAAATAATTGAATAACAGTTGATCGCAATCATGATAAAAAAAATACTCGGACAATAAAATCTTTATCCCATGTGACTTGCGAGGGCCCGAAGCGTATCGCCCTAAGTCACGCATTTTCAAGCACATTTTTAGACTGTTTCCGGAGTGGCTCATGATCAGCCTATACATTCTTAACTAACGCTGTTGAAAATTTCTTACATCGTGTGCGCATCAGCTCCACATTGTGAACAATATTTTAACAATTATCTGTAATAATACAATAGAACTGGTGCAGTATCGTCACTCTTTACATGATAAATGTCAGATAGCGATAATACTTTCTCTACCAGCGCCTACGCCTACCCATTTAACTGTAACAACACAAAAATTATCATTAGATATAAGATGTTTGAAAATATTATTGTAAATTTACACTTGAAATACTTTTTATGACAGAAATAAAATTTATATTTTTAACAAATCTAATACGTTTCCATTAATAATTTATATGTTGGCATTATAATGTAAAAGATATTGCAAGTCTTAATCACCTAACACATAAAATTAATTCAATAAAAAACCCTTACCTGGTATATCTAAATACTCTTCCAATGTTTGAATGTATTTTTGAGCACTCAAAGGTAAATTATTGAAAGAGCGAACACCTTCTGTACTAGTCTGCCATCCTTCAAATTCTTGATAAACTGGTTCTACTTTGGCTAAATCTGAGGTACTGCTAGGGAAGTAGTCAATTTCCTTTCCGTTCAAGCGATATCCAACGCAGACTTTAATTGTCGGCAATGTATCCAGGATGTCAAGTTTCGTCACACATATCGACGTGTAACTAAAAATGTAAAAAACAATCATAGTTTTATCGGAATGTTATTGAATTAACACAGTTACTGATTTACTTAATCAAACGTGGACATAAGTACATTCACGAGATTATATTCAATATAAGCAAAAAAAAGTTGCAAAATAAAGCCGATAATGTTTTATCAGCGTGCCAACAGCGATCATTAAGTTGTAGATTGACTGGCTCATTTGCTGTGTTATTTCTCATTATTAAAAAAGTGTGCAATTTATGCGATGCGCGCACATTTGTTATAAATTTCTTACGTTTCAATGTACTTTCAATCAAAATGCGTTAAGTATAAAAATTCAAGAATGTATTCTATAGAATCATTCTGCAAGTCTATAATGTAGCAAAATTTACACAACATGCAATCTAATTTTATCGAGTTTTCGATAAAAATGTTACCCACCCATTAACGATAGCCGTGAATTTCAAGAGTGCTAAATCGAGCCACCCACAGCGCCTCTTCCTCTTGGTCGTGACGCCGAACTCGGCGCCTCGTTTTTGCAAGATATCTCCGGTAGCATCTAACAACTCAGTCGGGAACGGGCCGTCGCCTACGCGAGTAGTGTAAGCCTTGACTACTGCCACAATATCTCCGATAACAGTCGGCGGAAGTCCTAGACCAGTGCAAACTCCACCGATACTGCAATTCGAGCTAGTAACGTACGGATACGTTCCGAAATCTATGTCCAACAGAGCAGCGTTGGCACCTTCGACCAAGACCTTCTTTCCTTCTTTCACTGCCTGGTACAAATAGTGAACGGTCTCTTTCACGAGAGGTCTGATGCGCTCTGCGTACCTGCGATCAAAGAGAATTATTATGAAACTTGCCGATGGCGTTTAAACTTGAAATTCCAAAGTACAAATACAAACCCTTTGTAGCGCTCTAACTCGGACTTTATGTCTACTTTCAAAGCAGGGAAAACTTTCTGATGGGATGTTACAAGGGTAGTAAACTTCTCGGAGAATTTGTCATAATCTCCAACAAGATCACCTATTCTAATTCCCGTTCTAGCTGCTTTGCTTGCGTAAGCTGGACCTATACCTTTCTTGGTTGTACCAAGCGATTTGCTTCCCTTCTCCGTTTCTTGAAGTTGATCGACTTGCTGATGGAAATCAAATACTATGTGGGCTCGGTCAGAAATGATGAGCCGGTCTTTCCAATCTTTGAGTCCTTGAGCCTCATTTTCCTCCAGTTCTTCGAATAGACCTGGTAAATGGATGACCACTCCATTGCCTAGAAACAGATAAAAGTCAGCTTTAAAGAGGAAGATAGAGAGCAGAGTCTTGCGAAATGTGCTAACAAGTTGAAATGGATCCAGTAACAAGCAGTACTTGGTCTGCTTTGTTAAATCAATAAAATTGTAATAATATCACAAGGTTAAAGAGGCAGATCATGACAATTTGCTCCTAGAGCAATTAAACTTAATTAGAAATCATAACATCCACGGATCAATATCTGCAGTATTATTTTAGAAATTGCATTCAGTTTTATTGAATAACTTGGAATGTAAAAACTAGAGCTTGAAAAATTGATTGTAGTTTTTTTATACCAAAAGTAATGAAATGATGTTTATTTTATTAAAGTCAGTTAATAATTATTTATATCTATGGGCATTTAACTTTACTTGATGAACAAAATCTCATTTGTATGAATTATATTTAAACAAGTGATGAAACTTCTGGCTAATATAAGCAGCTATCAATAGAGTTATTGAATTTAGCCGTTCAAGATAAATGAATATACGTATAAATGGATTTGTCAAAACAAAGCATTCTGAATACTCTCCATACCACTGAAGTATTAAGCCTTGAATCTTCAATGTATATTGAAGTTTATATTTAGATATGACCTAACAAGATCCTAAATAAAATTTTAGAAAGCAGAGAGTAACATATAATTTGCGACTATAATGCAATTAAGTTTGCACTAAGACCTTCCACAATTCTTTTACTTTAATCAATATATTTTAAAAGTATTAAAAATATCTAATATACAAAAAAAAATTTGAATGGACAAGTAGCATCGTTTGCATGTGAACAGACCATTATAAAATTCTATTTATAAAAATATCATGTCACTGTATTTAAATTTCTGTCGATTTAAATGAATCATTACCTATAACGGATTTACATCTGGGATTGATTATTCCACTAGGTAGAAGGTGGAAGTGGTATTCGGCACCATCTACTACTACAGTATGACCTGCATTACTTCCTCCCTGTGAAAGTACAGTAATATTTGAACCGAAAGATTCATAGAATCTTTGAGTGTTATCAATTTTGACCCAAAAAAAGTAATTAACCCTTTGTATACATTGTAATATCCCAACCTGGATTTTAAAGCTTGCAATAAAAATATTCAGTAAATAATATAAGTTGAGAACAAAAAGTTTCAAAATACTTGCTTGCAAAAAATAATGAATGTTACAATCTTTTCAACTCAGTTTTCATGAAAAATTCAAAGAATTAGAATCAATAGACAAATGTGCCATTGTATTGTAAATATCAATACTCAAAAAGAAATAAAAATAAATAGACCAAAGGGTTAACTAATAAAATCAATGATAGAAATGATGGACTACACATTGACATAAAAATTCCTCTGCTCCATTTAGCATAGCTGTTGTAGTTTTATTCCATTTCATAAATTATGAATTCATTCTGACAGTAGGGTAAACACACAGTGCCATCTAAAATGCCTTATCAGTCAAGTGTAATTATTTTGACCCATAAATTCAAGTAATTGTCAACTTAGTAATCATTTGGCAGTCGGAACAGAGTATCTGGCATCTTGCTATTGAATCATACGCCACACACACAAATAGCTGTGCATTTGTGTCTACAAAGATATATATGTCGAAAAAAAAGATTACATCATACCAGTCACAAGATACACCTGGTATCAAAACTGTTATTAACCGAAATTACTGTCTCTAGATCGTTGAAGTAATCAATTGGTCCTATAATTAGATATATACCAAAGTTGCATTAAACTTATACAACGAAGGCGTTAATTCGCAGAAGCTCGGCAATGACGAAATTGAACAGACGAATATATCTGTATATAACGTACGAAAAAGGAAGGGAGAAAAAAAAGACGGCATTCAAAGTGACGATCTATGACGATTAGATGGAAATAATAAAATTAAACAAAATAAGTCGTGAGAGAGGTAATTTATCTTATCTTACTTTCGTGATTCGTGATTGTTTATGCCGCAACGAGACTCATAGAAAAATAGCAATTTTGTGACGAAAAGCCAGCTGTAAAAAGAATGGTGACAAGAGAACCGTGCCAAGTATCAAGAACATTTGTGCAAATGGCTCATCGACGATTGTGTGGCCTATCGAACGTTGCTTTTCAATATGCAGAAAAAGGCAAAACAAAAAAAAAATAGTCAAGATAGTCGAACCCCTGCACACGACGAAGGTCTTGCACGAGACCTCTGCCGTGTCGCCGCCGCCTTGACGTCAACACGTGCGCAGTGATGTCTATTGCCGCAAAATAGCGAAGGGTGTAGGTATAAATAGCAACCGTGTGTGTGTGTGTGTCGCGAGCGCGCGCGAGTCTATGAAAATGGTGAGGCAGAACAGCAAACAGCAGCAGATACGCCGAAAGCGAAGGCGAGAGTGTGCGTTTATATTTGATACAACATTAAGATATGCAACATATAGGTTAATGAAAGTTTCGTTCCGTACCTGACATCTGCAGACGACGTCGACTTCGGTGGCGAGCATGTCGACGACTTTACCCTTGCCCTCGTCGCCCCATTGGGCACCAAGCACGACCGTGACCTTGGCCGCCGGTTGGGTGCGCAGCTTCTTCCTTTGGCCGGGCTCGCAACTGTCCCCGTTGGCCTGCATCCTCACACAGCCAGTCGACATCCCTTAGTTGGAGTTTGAGACGCACGAGAGAACTCGAGGAGTCAATAATCACTCGAGCAGCAGCAGCGGCAGAAGCAGTCAGCAACAACCCGCTCGCGAGAGGTCTCAAGCGTGACTGACCAGAGATTTCTGGACTGACAGCCTTTTTTTTTCGCAGACCTTTGCTTCTTGCTTACCGCGCGGCGAGCCGACGAGTAGACACGACTTCCGACCACGACTTTGCTGCTGCTGTGTAGCTGAGCTGAGCCACGCTCATACAACGTTCACAATGGCTCTCCCTCCAATCTTCTTTTTTTTTTTTTGCGCGCTCGGTATATCTCCCCCTCTCTCTCTCTCTCTCCCTCTTCACCTGCGGCATCTGCAGACCACGCCGCATCATCGCCGTTTGACAATTGACAAAGCAGAAGCTCGTCGCAGTCGTCGCTAACACGCTCCGATCAGTACGATTGACGTCACGTTACTCGCGCGCGAGGAGCGGCGCTCCGAAATTTCGGAGCTCGCGGGGCCACGTGCCATATTATATAGTTAAAAAAAGCGACTGGCTCTGACCATTTTTTTTTTTTCGATTATTTTTTTTTTCATGATCCCACCGCTCACTGCAGTCACGTGCACTGTCGTTGCGCAATTCCGCGTTTCTTTGCAAGAGCAACAATTTTTATCGCAATGGTCGCTTTGCATGAACATGCAGCTTTCAGCTTGTTGCAATTAATTATATATCACGCTCAAATATACACGCAGGATGATACTGATTAGTTTTTTTTTTATTTTGTATAAATGTGCACGGCGATAACGTGAGTTATACATTCTTCGGGAAGGATGGAAAGAAAGAAAAACTTGGTGTTTTGAAACCGTTCGCGAGTGTGTTTTAAAAGCGCGCTTGTATGTATTATAATCTTATCGTTGAAACAGTAAACGGAAGTTTCATGTATATGCGTTTTTCAAACATGTGGTGAGTTTCAATTGAGTGCAACGTTGGCAGTTTTTTTTTCTTTTCTTTCAGCTCAATAAGTACACGCGGGAGCCGTTGAAAAGCTCGAAGTTTTCAGCAAAAATAAAATGCGCAAAAATAGAAATTTAATGTTGTAACTTTACTGAAATTTCGTAACGTATGTACAGTAGAGCGCAATTATTATTTTTTTTTTTTTTTGAATCTATATAATATGATGTAGCAGCACGTCTCTGACACAGAGACAATCAACTGTGCGTCTCTCCCCCACACACATCATCATCAAGTGGTCAACCGCGTGACGGTGAGACACACTGCATCTTTCGACGTATATGACGAAATCCTAAAAAAAAACACTTTTCTGGGGTCTAGAATGGCAAAATTTTTTTTTGATGCTAAGGCTTCCGGACCTTTTTCCTTTTCTTTTTGAAGGTATATAGTGTCGGAAAATGCTCGTGAACATTGGAAA
>JAWWMK010000008.1:17985001-17997230 GCA_035047105.1 Galeopsomyia nigrocyanea | reverse complement strand
AGCGCCTTCCCGGAGAGTCAATGTTCTTGATTCTGACTAATAGTTCATACCATACCGCGGTACGGTACCGTGTCAGTTGGTGTCAGTGAGTGGTACCGAAAGTTATAAAATTCCACTCCAGTGAAACAGTGAGCAAAACAATTGTGATCCGCAATTTGTAAGAGTTTTATTAAATTCCGTGGATAGAATTGGAGTTTGTACGAATAAATTCAATATTCGAAATACTGGTAAGAGCATCCTTTCATCTATTGTATGTTTATTCATCTACTGTCAATTATTAGTCAGTTTTAGCTTATTGACTGCTCCGTTTTGCAGCGTGCAGTTTTTTTGCAACATAAAAATGACTGAAGAAAAGGCTCCGGTTCAAGAGGTCAAATTGGATCCCGATTCTGAACTGCGATTCGAAATAGAAGGGAAAAATGAAAAAGTCACTTTGGAGGTATGTACAGACGTATTTTTATGCATTATTTTAGGTTAGAAAATACAATAACTGCATATAACTTATGCGGTACATAAATAACCTATTTACATAGAAATTAAACAACGTTTATTTATTTTCAGTTGAAAAGTGGCTTGGCTGAAGTTTTTGGAACTGAATTGGTCAAGGGAAAAAAGTATGAGTTTACATGCGGTGCTAAGGTTGCTGTGTTCACCTGGCAAGGTTGTGTAGTGGAATTAGTTGGAAAAACAGAAAGCAGTTACACAGCCAGAGAAACTCCAATGAGTTTATATTTAAATTGTCATGCAGCTATGGAAAGGATGAGGGAAGTGGCAGAAAAAGAAGATTCAAGAGGACCAATTGTGATGGTAGTGGGGCCATGCGACGTTGGAAAATCAACCTTGTGCCGGCTGTTGTTGAATTATGCAGTAAGAATGGGTAGAAGACCGATTTATGTCGACTTGGATGTGGGACAAGGACATATTGCACTACCTGGAACTGTTGGAGCACTACTTGTTGAAAGGCCATCAAATGTCGTTGATGGTTTCAGTCAACAAGCACCTTTAGTTTTTCATTTTGGTTACAAGACTCCAACTACGAATTCTGTTCTTTACAACCTCCTTGTAACAAGATTAGCTGAGGTTTGCTCAGACAGATTGCAAGCAAATAAGAAAGCAAAAGTTTCGGGTATTGTTATCAATACGTGTGGCTGGATCAAAGGAGGTGGTTACAAGATGCTGACCCATGCAGCTCAAGCTTTTGAAGTCGACACCATTTTAGTTTTGGACCAGGAACGATTATACAACGAGTTAGTCAGAGACATGCCAGAATTTGTGAAAGTTGTATTTTTACCAAAAAGTGGAGGTGTTGTGGAGAGGAGTACAACACAAAGGGTTGAAGCTCGTGATCAATCCGTTAGAGAATACTTTTATGGGTCAAGAACACCTCTGTATCCTCATAGTTTTGAGATAAAATGGAGCGAAGCTAAACTTTTCAAGATTGGAGCACCAATATTACCCTCATCCTGTATGCCTCTGGGTATGAAGGCAGAAGATAATTTGAAGAAATTAGTTGCAGTAACTCCTGGACCAAGTCTTCTTCATCACATTCTATCTGTCTCATTTGCTGATTCTCCAGAAGATGATGTTGTGCAGACAAATGTAGCTGGATTCGTCTGTGTGTAAGTACACCATTTTCAATAAACATATTATTCATATTTTGACATTTTTCTGACTAAGCTTAAAGTAGAATGACTTTTGAAGTTTTAATAAATACAATTTTTAAAAAACATTTTATATTTATTGCATTGTAGTAGTACAATTTCAACTAATGATTTAGAAAATTTTTCTTTTGTGATATGAAAATTTCATGATATGAAAGTTTGTCTCACATTTTATTTTATTATTTGATTACAGAACAAATGTTGATGTCGAACGTCAGACATTCACCATATTGAGTCCACAACCCAGGCCACTGCCTAATCACATCTTACTGTTAAGTGAAGTTCAGTTTATGGATACGCATTGAAGAAAATGGCAGCCGGATACTTTAGTTTTAATTAGGTTAAAATTTGTACACGTAATTGAAGGATACATATTTGCATTGTGTAAATGAAGGATACACATTTGTGATATGTAAATGTAAATACAAAACTATATGTTGACATATTATGTAATGACTTACATTAGACTTATTTTTCATATAAAAACTGAGACTGTAGATATTTAAATAAAATATCTATTTTATAAATTAATTTGTATCAACCTTTTTTCTAATTTATAACCCAAGTTGAAAATATCACACTAAATTAATAGTTATGCATGCATATGAATATAGATTCTTTAAATTAAATTCAATTGATATTCATGCTAGTACAGCATATAGCTAATAAAGTGAATATAGAAAGGTGGCATAGATAACAAAATAAGTATTATTTTCAAAAATGTTGATTTGGATTTTTTTAAATAAAATATTGATTATATAATTAATTAATTTAAAGAAGTACCATTCTACTTTACTTGATTTTATATATACCAAAGTTAAAATACATTAGAATCTTGCTTGAAAGTTTCAACTTACAAAAACATTTATTGTTCGTGTTTTCGGCGGTTAGTTCTAACGGTAAATTTTCGAACGAATTTAAAATGACCATTGAACAGAAAAAAAGGCCGTTGAGTGAACGTACTGGAACATATAAACTTATTTCGTCTTTAATTAAGAAAAAATGTCAGGAATTCAAGATAATGATATTTTTTTTGACTTGGAGCTCCAGTTACGAGAAAAATTGAACGAACTTGAATGGAAATCTGTGAGTGTAATTTGATTCTTGTTAAAATTAGAATTTTCCAACAATAGTTTATCTTTAGTAAAATTTCTATTAATAAAATTGATTGCTGATAAACTTGCTATTTGCTATTGTTGAAATAATAATTTAGAATATTTTTTATTAGAAAGCGTTGAAAGAAGCTCAGCAAGAAATTATGAAAATACAACGAGAGCTACTTAATAAAGATATGATTTTTGAAGAGAATAAGCGAATAATTATTGATTTGAAAATGCAGCTATCAACTACAAATAAAGTTATAATGATAATGGAAAAAGAAAAAAATGAACAAATAAATGAAAGAATGCAGTTACAAATCAATTGTAATGCTGCTATGAAAGAAAGAGAATCTTTGCTGGAACAAGCTCATGTTGCTAAATTAGAGAATATGCAGTTAAAATTAAATTTACAAAAATTGTCAGAAACAGCTGCTATTAATGAGTCAACTCGAGTGTCATTAGAAGCCTCATTGGCAGAGATGAAAGGGCGTTTTGCTCAAGTTAATAATTCTTTCAAAAGGTAATGCTTTTAATAAAAAATGAAACTTTTATTTTTTTGCAAATGAATTGTTTTTAACGTTTTGATTTATTCGCAGTAATGTTGCTAAATTAGAAAAAGAACATCAACTTCTGTATAAATCAGTTGAATCTGCATCTACATTAAACAAGAGATTACAAACAGTGGGATTATGTACACATGCTATTTACACCAAAAAGAACCAAGAAATACATAATTTGCGAGAACAATTGGCTGTAAATGCTTACAACAATAGTTTACCACCTCAAATTCAAAATAATGATTTTCGTTATCAAAATAAAAATAGGATTGATGTGAAGGTAAAGTAACTGAAATTAGTATTTTGCATAATTTCTAAAAATATTCGGCAGTTTAAGTTCATCCTGGAGACTGCGCATAACTTATGAATATCAATAACTTTTACAATAAAAAAAACAGGTTAACTTTCATCATAAATTTTGTTTTTTTTTTAGTCCGCTTTGGAAGAATTTTATCGCGACGTAGAAAAAGATAAAGAATTTGACCAGGAAATAAGAAGACTAATAGAAAAAATATAATATTTTTTTTAGTGAACAGTGGCAGCCAAATAATTTTTTTAATAAGGATTGGAGAGGTACATTTTTAATAAACACATACCAGTGAAACATCAAGTGTAGGATTAATATAAAATGTATTATAATAATCGTTTTGTATATTCAGATCCGAATTGGAACAAATTGAATGATAAAAATGCAAAGTAGATAAAGATGCGCGAGCCGTGACAATAACAAGCAGATGCTATAAATTTTTCATTATATAGGTCCTTTGTACATACATAAATCGACTTACACTTGTAAACATAAATTCTTTCGTGTAACACAAAAAATCTTCTCATCTTGCTCATATCAGATGTTGCAAAACTAACAAAAATTCATCTTCTCTTAAAAAGACAAAGTTATAAACGTACAATGCTATTTGTCCGTTATCCATCACATGAGTAATCCAATGACGATTTGCAGTGTCTTCTGTATGTAATTTCATATGATTTCATACTATAATGTGCTAAAATTATTCATCTCCACTGTTTACTTTTATTATGTTAAATTCGTGAAAAAGCTATTAATCAACAACAATGTAAAAAAATGATTATGGTCGTGCCTGGCCTTATTTAGTTATTGTTTACAACCCTCTCCTTAGGATTTCAGTGCCTTAACGAGGTATAAACGACGCTTTTTTGAAGGCATTGCATTTATTATTGCTAGCAATTCTTTGTTTTGTTTTTTTTATAGTTAATAATCGTATACCTCGTTAATACACAAGGAAATCAGGGGAGAAACAGTTTCACCGAATTGAAATAATTCGTGCACGCATCGGCCAGAAAAGAAACAAAGCTCCATGTTTGAAAAATGTGTCTTGATGCAACACAATAAAAAAAGATTATCTTTTATAAGCTGCATCACATCCTTGAGTTTCTTTTATTCACTAATAACTGCAACCTGACTTGCACAGTTCTACAATAGTTTTGTATAAAGAATTAGAAATATTAAAGTTTTTTTGTTTGTTTGTTCGTGTCTCTAAAGCCTTATTTCCAAACGATTTGAGTGATTCGTCAATTACGCAGCCAAGTACTCAATATCTTGATGTTTCTGTAAGTTTTGATTGTACATCTAAAATTAGAAAAAGAAAACCATTGCTCGACTTGTTTTTTTATATCAAATTCTAAAAAAAGTCACTATGAGTAGTTCAGCCTATGAAGTCAGTACAGTTCCTCCCCCAAAGATTTCTGTTAGGAGAGTGTGTCGGTTATTTGTATAATTTATAAAAACACCACCCAATTGACAAAATACATCCATCGTCAAGGAGTCAAATCACAGGACTCCTCGAAGGGCAGACGCCCAATGCGATTCTGCTCTTTGAACAGAAATTTCGTTCGACACAGAGAACGTAAGTAGACGACAAATGTTGACAAGTGGGCCTTAGTATCGTGCTGCAGGTGTTTGAGGGGTCAGAGTACAGAACAGCGTGAAAACAGACTTGGAGGTTTCCTTTGAGGTTCTATAGCCTTTAACTGGTGACCGCCGCTTTTTGGTGGATTCGATGCCTCCTAAAATAAATTAATGCTACAATTAGATGGAGCGCTTCAATTCATTTTGCAAATAAAACCAATCTTGCAAAACACAATCAATAAAACAGTTATATTCAATCTTCAATGAAAATTTTCAAATTAATAAATCAGCAAAGAAGCATAAATAAATATTTTTTCAGGTGAAAAACACAATGCAAATAAAATAATAATATCTCAATGTGGAAACTGTTATTGCTGTTATTAATAGTAAGAAAAGAACATTCTACTAAATAATGGCGAAATCACGTCTATTAATCGAACTTTTTCACAACAATTCACAAGGAGTAAATATTTAAGTTTTCAACACAATAATTCGATGATTTACACAACAACTGATGCTTATTGGTAATGTATTTAATGAGATAACAAATGCAAAATAAAAGTATGTTAGTAGAAAACAAGCAGAGAGCGAAGCTAATACTACACAAAATGCATGACGGAAAAAAAAAGAAAAAGAAAAGTCGAGTATACA
This sequence comes from Galeopsomyia nigrocyanea, assembly GCA_035047105.1. NCBI lineage: Eukaryota > Metazoa > Arthropoda > Insecta > Hymenoptera > Eulophidae > Galeopsomyia > Galeopsomyia nigrocyanea. The sequence goes on along the minus strand of JAWWMK010000008.1, from coordinate 17,991,376 downwards.
CAGTGAGTGGCAAAAATCGCCAATGAACTTGATCATCGACACGTTGAGAGAGCGACAGAGTGCTAAAAATACCGTCAAATCTGTCAGGTGCCATCTTTCACAATAATTGTGCAAGTACAATAATAGCTCGAAACACACGCGCATACAAACGCTCAAACGCTCAAACACAAAAACACACACACACGTCATTAAAGGATGCACAGCATGAGAGAAAGAGAAAGAGAGCGTCGGGATATAGAGTTACCTTCTGCCATAATAGACCCGCACCAGACACATAGGGGAAAGAGGCATGGGAAACAGAGAAACATTGGTTAATTCGTGACATAATGAAGCGCGAGGTCGATTCGAATTTTCGTTGTAATGAAGATATATTGTGCTCGAGACATACGATGCCCACGCGACTCACCAGTCTCTTTTCCATTTTGGCTTTGATGTCCCTGGCGAGTGTGAAGAAGGCCTCTTCGACGTTGATGCTCGACTTGGCCGACGTCTCCATGAACTTGATGCCGTACTCAACGGCCAGCGCCTCGCCTCGCTCTTTTGACACCTGCCGCTTGTTCGTCAGCTCGCACTTGTTGCCCAGCAGCATCTTCTCAACGTCCGCCGAGGCGTTCTCCTCGATGTTCCTTATCCAGTTCTTGATGTTCTCGAAGCTCTTCTCGTTCGTCACGTCGTACACCAGCATTATGCCCATCGCGCCTCTGTAGTACGCCGTCGTTATTGTGCGAAACCTTTCCTGCCCGGCTGTGTCCCTGAAATTCACAATTCATTACTATCTTTTTCAATGTGAAAAACAGTCTGATATGACAGACTTCGCTTACTAGCAGTTTTGGTGTACTTATTTGAATAATTACATTTTCTTGGTAAGAAATATAAAAAAATTAATGTGGCTCACTTGAATATTGCCGATGATTCACAATTTTAAGAAGCAACACTCATTACTTAGAAAAAATAATTAGTTTACTGAGAATCGCTCATCTATTACATCGTTGAGAAACAAAGATCCACAAAATGTTCCAACACAATAGTATCAATTCATAAACATAAAAACGAGTGTCGCGACATCGTGTCTAATTTTCACCAAGCAGTGTATAATCTTCAAAATTGAAATTTAGTGTGTAAGAAAAAACGAAAGTGAAAAAGTAGAGCGGCGACTGGTCAAGGTCATCGAAGCAAATACGTCTACAAATGCTCACCATATCTGTAGTTTGATCTTCTTGCCGTCGAGCTCGATTGTGCGAATTTTGAAGTCGATTCCTGCAAAAGAAAAAGCGAGCGTTAGACAAAAAATGACAAAGTAAATAGAAAGTTCAGGATGAGGCTAAAGGTGAAGGACGACAGAGAGATGCGGCTAATTGACGTATATATACATCTTTCCTTCTCTCTCTCACTTTGCGGTCTGGACTTTGCTTCGTTTAAAGTGGAATGTGGCTACAGCGGCGGCAAGTCTGTGCATGACTCACAGAGTAGTGAAGCGCCCCGCGAGCGAGGCGCGATTACCAGCTGAGAGATCACTTTTGTATCTACAATGCTTAGCTCTGTTTTATCGCATTTCCTCCGACTCTGTGTTTGAGTTCTTTTTTCTTTCTCTCTCGTTCTTCCTTCCACTACGTGGACACACAATCGACGATTTATGAGTTTTTTTCCTTCACTCTTTTCGGAGCGAGAGCGCGCCCGAGTTTCTCTCACTCCCGTGACTTCGCTAATTGAGACTTTATGTTTAGGACGCGCAGATGTGAAAGTTGCAAATAATTTTCATGTGTTGTGCTGTATTTCTATTTATCAAGATAAAAATTCTTCGAATCACTTTTTTTTTCATTTCATTCGACGATCGCACTGCCGTTTGAACTTGATAAACGTCATTTTTAAAATAAGATTTGTATAGCAACGTTCTGTCATTGAATTTTCCGGTTTATTAGAGAGAGAGAGAGACTATTATTATATCAAACCGAGCAGAACATTGAGCATTCGCGAGAGTGCACTTTTGCTAGACATCAATTCGCATCAATACCAACTTGTATGATTATTAGGTCTGCGTTTAAAAATATACTCACGTACACCTATCTTACGACTTTGACGTTACATAAACCAAAAGTGTATCATCAATTTTCCAATAAAAAAAAAAACAATTTACACGTGCTCGGGACGACTCGATAACTGAATCGGCGGCTTATCGCGTATAAAAGAGACAACAATCGAAAGTAGGTGATTGAAGAAACAAGGATAAAGTCCATTTTTTTTCGTTAACTCTGAACATTCAAGTGTCGCGCGGCGCAACAATTATCATACAAGTACATACCTCCGAGTGGTAATTATGTAAGCGAGTGCGTTGAAGTGACACAATTTTCAGAATGCAAAAAAAAAAAAAGAAACGCATGATACATTATATATTTCGCGCTCTCTTTTTAACCACTATGTGTCGCTATAAATATATCAAAGAAACGTCGAGTGACCGTACGATAAAAATGTGATGATAAGCGAGTGAGTGAAAGAGAGAGATAAGGGGGGATAGGATATGTTTACATAGTTATAACCGTAACGTGAAAATTGATTATAAAAATGCGTATATACGCCAAGGCGAGTGAGTAACGATATTAAAAAAAAATAATTAAATGTTTGAAAAGAAAATTACATAGCTGTTTGAATGTTTGATACGAAGGATTAATCCAAACACGCGAGCACATTGAGCCAGCGGAGCTTCAAGATTTTTTTTTTCATGAATGGAATCACGCAAAATGCTGAATAAAGAAAAATTTTCATTATACATGAACTTTTTGATAATGATCATCAGCTAGAATTGAAACACTCGCGATTGACGTGATAAGACGTCGTTGACCTACTGAAAGAAGATGTACGTATATGCTTTGAACATTGTAAATTCTCAATGCGGTCGAGTTCCCATTTGTTCTAAAAAACTATCTAAGCAAACATTGCAATAAACCATGCGTAAACGAATTTTCGCCGAAGCGGCATAAACACAATCGCAAGCCCTTTGTCGTCGCAATCGACACGCCCATATAACATATACTTGTGATATATAGAAGAATAAGGCACATCGCGAAGAGAATATACGAGTGGAATGCATTTTGCTTGGCGATTAATCGGCATCAGCAGTAGCAGCGGCGGCGACGCGCGTGGCCGACGTCATTATTCAAATGATCCTTAATTAATGCGTCGTCGCACGCGTGACGAGGTGCTTTTTCATAGTGCTGCTGCTGCTGCGACTTATACTTCTTCTTTTTTGACGATGAAAACGAGCGAAATATGGCAAACATCTTTCTCTTTCCTTTTATTATTTTTTTGTTGGACGAACACCTCGACGACGAAGAAAAAAGAATGAGCTCCCGCGACGTCAAAGGAATTTTTCAAGATATTTCGCGCGTATCTGATGCAACACTTACGTAGAAGATTCGCGAGATTATTTAACGATAATTCATTTTTTTTCGTTAGTTTACAAATCCTTGGCACTAAAAAAAAAAAACGAAAGAGCGCCAAGAAGGCTATCGACGCAGCTGCGTGAATCGTTCAAGCAAAAGTGACTCAGAATCATCTGTGTTACGAGCCACAACTTTGTGAATTTTTACGCTGCCGGTGATTTTTTTTTTATCCACACACGACCGACGATATATTCAAACGAACACGGTGGACGGCAACTGGAAGTCCATTATAAAATAGAAATAAATGTAATCGGCGGAAAAACGCTGCCGAGTTTACGATGATTAAAGGCTCACCGAGAGTGAGAAAGAGAGAAGAGCGAATTGCCTACTCTCTCAGCAGTCACATTAGTCATCAATGACAGCGGCTATTTTTTTTTCTGTCGCATGCGCGACGCAAGGCTCTTTTTGTTCGTTCATTAATGATCTTCTCTCTCTCGCATGCTGTCGCGGATCGAAATATTTAAGGATGCTGTGTGTATGTGTGTGCGCGATACGGCGTTGCGCAATTCGCGAAAAGAAAATATTTGTCACGAAGGTTTTAGTTTTTAGAAATGGCTTTTCGATTGAAACGGTAACGCAATACAAGCGCGTGCCAAAGGGGGGGGGGCGAAGAGGGAGAGAAAAAAAATAACAAAGCGTCTAATTATAAAGTTTTGCCAATTGTTTACATAACAACAAACAACAACTTGACCCGGAAGAACTTAGTGGTTAACCTTGATCCATAGGACCAAGAAGGAATTTCGAGGCGTAAACAAGCGCGCGACCAGACGACGAGGGCGCACAACAGAGAGAGACACTGTGCGGCCTAACCTAGCACTCGAGAGAGACAAGGCAAGGCAGGCAACCAATCGTTCGAAAATGAGAGAGAAAGAGAGAGAGAGAGAAAGAGAAGGAGCAAGAACGAGAGATGGGTATTTTTTTTGGATCGCCTCTTCGTCGTTTCGCATGATACGCACCGATAGTGGATATGAAGGTGGTGTTGAAGGCATCCTCGGAGAAGCGAAATAGTACGCAGGTCTTGCCGACGCCCGAGTCGCCGATGAGCAGCAGCTTGAACAGATAGTCGTAGGTCTTGGCCATGGCGAGAGGACGAGGAGAGCTAAGCTGACACACTCACACGCACCACCGTCACTGACACTATAGGGTTAAACGGCAGCCAGCAGCAACGCGAGTTGCAGCCTCTTCGTCGTCGTCGTCGTCGTCGTCTCGATGGCTAATCACTGATATGCACAAGGCCCGACGGAGGCGACTGCGTGAACACTGACACGGCCAGCTGTTGCCGCGGCGGCACCGAGTGCGATGACTGTGTCCGTTCGTTCGCTCGCTCGGTTCGCCCGTCCGTCCGTGCTGTTTGCTGCCTGCTACTACTGCTGCATGCCTCTGTCTCTTTCTTGCTTTCGTACGCTTTTGTACTGCCTGCCAGCGCCACACTATACATATATAATATGTATGTATAATATCTCCTCTCTCTCTCTCTCACTCGGAGCGAGCGCGCGCCCCGCACACACTTGTGGATGACGACTAGCCCACCTTGATGAGAATGGCTCTTCTTACCGACTTTAGTCGCGCCGACGGCGACGATGATTTTTGCCCACTCTACCACAGATGTGGACGACCTGAGATTTCCGCGGAATGAGTTTTTCGAGGTTAGTTTCAATTTTCCATTATATGACGTCTCTTTCTTTCGATGCGATTTTTGCTGCGATTCGCACACACACGCACTATCTCGCTCTCTCTCGTATTTATGCGTATGCGTATATTGTATGTATACCTTCCGTTTTGATTTTTGACGTTGCGAGAGAGAATTAATCTTTTTTGTTTATTTCGAGGTTTATTTTCCTTATAATAATCAATGGCTTTTTAAGGCACACTCGTGCTGTATACCATGGTATGGTTGCAGCTCGTCGTAGGAATCGACGGATAGTTTTTGAACTCACATTTTTTCCATACTTATCATTAAGTTCTGCTTTTAGTTTAGAAGACGAAATTTTTGGATTTTTTTTAACTTGACGTAAAATAAAACCTTCGTCACGAACACTCAATTTCCGTGGACGACCACTTCGCGCGTTACTCTTTAGATTTTCTTTGTTTTGGAATCGTTTGATTATACTTGCAATTGTTGATTTACTTCGTTTTACTATTGACTTTATTTCTGAAAGTGATTTGTTTTGTGCGAAAAGCTCTAAGATAATTTTTCTTTCACTTTCAGTAGTCTCTCGACCTTTTCGACCCATTTTGCGCCACATCTTGCCTTGTAAAGTGTCAGTTGGACACTGTATATTTTTGTAAACAAATACGATTAGAAACGTTTGAAAGTGTGCTTTCTTGTATACGCAAATTGACTGTCTCTTACTAACCTTGCTCTTACTAGTACGACCTACGACTGGTTCTACTGGTCAAATTGACGCGTCAGAATACTTTTGACCACCATTTTTAGGATTAGGACCAATGAATTACTTTCAATTTTTTTGCGCACCAAACAATTTCGTGACAAATATTTTTTTTGTATAATTAGGTTCTATTGATAATAGTAAATGTTTCTAAAAAAGAATTGAAATAATTATTCCAGTTATGGGCGAGGCACAGAACAAAAATTGTTAATCTCTCGACAGTCCGAATACTTTTGTGTACCTATAGGTAGTAGGCATTTTAGAGGAACCCGGCATTTAGATAACGTTCTCCCTAGGCAGTTAGCGAACTGCCGGCAAATAAAAGAATGTCGCATCGAAATCGTCATTTCTCTAACTGCCTGACCACGTTCAGGCACTTAGCCAACTGCCTACTATCGGTTTGAAAAAGATAGGCACATTGCTTCCCAAATGTATAACTTTTTGAAAAAAAATCGCATAAAAATGAGACTTACATAGTGACAAAGCTTGAGATTTTGCACGTCGATTGGTTCGTCAGCGGTCCGTCTACAGCAATTAGCAAAGCTTTG
>JAWWMK010000008.1:17970856-17984901 GCA_035047105.1 Galeopsomyia nigrocyanea | reverse complement strand
GTTTCAAAGTTTTGAAATTGATTTTCATGTTATGGTTGGTATCACCATCGGTAAAGTGGATTTTCATGAGAGCTGCACAAAGGGTCGAGTTGACGGGTGGGGTGGGTTGGATATTGTGGACGCAGGGGTCCGGTCTGCGCAGTTGCGACTGCACATTGCGCAGTTGCAGCATGGAGCCTCTGCGCAACCGGATCCATTTATATCAATAAGACCCAAATATTGACGAATTAAATATTGACGAAGAAAATATTATTTTGCAATCCGGGAGTGAGGAGCTTTCGTCGGGAATCATCAAAATTTATCTTTAAGTAGACAAATAGCCTTAAATGAATTATTTTGATGCGCGGCTAGCGGCGCGCGAACACGCAATTTTCGTTTTGCAAAATCTGGTAGACCGAGGTTTCCGGAATTGGAAATCATGACGGATAAATAATCCAGGAGTAAGGAGAAAACGATTTATACAATAAAAACCTGAAATTATTGAAAAAAAAATTTTCTTAGCGCCTATAAAATAATTTTTTGAATTTTCAAAAACGTCAAACTATCTCGATGCGGTTATCTTTCAGATATCATCTTTTTCTCTTGAAGACTTTCATGTTCAAATTTAGACTTTAATTGTTCATTCACAAGAGATTAAAGTCAAACATTTTGTGTGAATCAAGTGCCGAATAAAATTCATAAATATTGTACTTTGCATTAAAATTACAATCTCTCAAAATAAAAAAATTAAAAATTACGCACTCACTCCGTTATCTTGTCATCTGATCTATTCGATTTCAAGGTTAACCTAACCGATCGGAATGCGTAAATACAGTTTACAAAAAGTGTTACACAAGTAAAATACCGAGTGAATATAAATTTGCGGTTACCATTGGATGTTTCGATTTCATTTAACTTGTGATTGGTAGAAACAGCAGTGACATCATTTGAAAGTGGAAAGTTTATAAATTCCTTTTCATATTTTCTTTTTCATTCAAGAATGGTAGATATACCATGACGTCAAAGTCAAGGAATAAGTATTTAACTGTTTGAGATGGAATAAACTGACCGTGCCGCGCTGTTAGCCTTTTTGACGTTGTTAATATTATCTACGTTTCAAGCAGACCTACTTTTTAAATGTAAATGACACGTGTAAAAGGATTTGAGGTCATTTTGTTATCTCTGCTTTAAGTCTTGAGTGTTATCTCTTTCCAATACCAGGTATGGGACATCTCTTCTTTTTTTACAAAAAGAACAAACATCTTTCTTAAAATTCTTTTATAATACATTTTTCTCTTTCTTGGCAGCTTATTTTAATAACTAAAAGGCACAACTTCCAAGTCCAGAAAGATGTTGAGCATTGGCAGAAGACTTTGTGGCACATTGAAAGATCAACTTCTGAGCGTTCGATCACACTACGCAAACATGCAAATTGCTTTACAACAGAAAATTGCTCTCGAAGAAAAGTGCATCCTTGTGGATGAGTATGATAGACCTGTTGGTGAAGCTACTAAAAAATATTGTCATGAAATTGCAAAGGATGGCAGTATACCTTTGCACAGAGCATTCAGTGTTTTTATTTTTAACAAGGAAGGTGATTTATTAGTTCAAAGGAGAGCTGCGTCCAAGGTAAATCAAATAAATTTGCTACCAATCAGTATTTTGGTGTTTATAAATCTTTTTACTTGGAATTTCCCCAAAAGTAAAAGGATTTTGTAATTCCAACTACTTATCACATAAGTGATAAAAAGTTGATAAAGTTTTATTTTGCTGTGGAATCATTTTGCCAAATTTTATTTACCCAAGGAATTGTAGAGCATAAAAGCTATTTCTAAAATGTAGATTTTCCTTAAACATTCCAATTGGTATAGGATTCTGATAATATTGTAAAGGTATATTTTTTCTTTGGAATTTCTCCAAAAGTAAAAGTATTTTGTGATTTCAACTACTTATTGCATAAGTGATTTGATAAAGTTTTATTTTGTAGTGAAATCATTCTGTCCAATTTTATATACTCGAGGAAGCATGTATTTTCATGAAATATTTCAATTGGTTTAGCATTTGATACTATTCTAAAAATTATTATTTCTTAATAGTTTATGAATTGGATAAATATTTTATAGCTGACTTTCCCTGGATGCTATACAAATACATGCTGCAGTCATCCACTGGCCGATATTGAAGGTGAAAGCGAAGAAAAGGATGCTCTTGGAATACGGAAAGCTGCTCAAAGAAGACTTGGTTTCGAACTGGGAATTCCCTCCAAAGAAGTACCACCTGAAAATTTCAACTACATAACTAGAATTCACTACCAAGCAGCTGGTGATGAAGTTCTTGGAGAACATGAAATAGATTATGTTTTATTTTTACAAGTAAACAAAGTAACTGTTGATCCGAATCCAGATGAAGTTAGCGAAATAAGATGGGTTCCTAAATCTACCATCAATGATTTTGTCAAAAATATCAATGCACCTCTCACACCATGGTTCAAGTTGATGCTTGAACATCAGTTGCTTGTGTGGTGGGATAATTTGGATTCGATACACAAGTTTCAAGATCATTCAACCATCCATCGTTTCTCAAAGTCATGACTTGAAAGATTCTAAATTTGTAATTGTACCTTGTTTTTTTTTGTTTTCTCAAAGAAATGTAATTGATTTTGTATTTTCCATCTCAAAAATTTTTGTATATTCTTTAGTTTTTAGCAATACTTCAGAATTTGATTGAAACAGGATGAAATCATAATTGTTATTCCATATTAACTAAAACCGAGTAGATATTTTATAAAAATAGTCTTTTATTGATAAAATATTATTTAACTTGTGAAGTTATTTGTAAAAGTATTATGTTCTTCTACAAAGTTTTTCATTTATATTGCTTTACTATAATTTTTGTAATATTTTAGCAAGTGACTGTTTTCTCAAACTTTTTATTAGCGTTTTGATAGAAACCATGTAAACTCACTTCATTTATCTCTTTGGGAAAACGTGAGTCAATTATTCGTTTGGCAACTTTTTATTGTTACTAATATTTTGTATTATTCAGAGACGAATAATTTTTATAGGTCAAAGGTTTACACAGTCGGATTTATAAAAATATTAAAAAATTATTATTTCATTTGTAAAAAGCTCTGTTGAAGTTATTATGCAGTTTTTACTCCAATTATTTATGTAGAAAAATAGTTCTGTACATTTACAAAGAAATAGTACGTAGATTAACTTGACTACACATGCTGTATATATCGAGGCCAAATTTTTGTTGCATAAAAATGTTTTTATACAACCTACGGACAATATTGACAATATTCGTGTTGTTATTCGTTTCTACATTATTTTAAAGACCTAAACATAATCGAAGCAAACTTTTGTAAGATAAACGTAAGATTGGATTAAGGAATTTTTTACAAGAAAAAAAATGTATAATTGACAATGTTAATTCGAATAAACTATAACAAATGAAATAGAGTTGTAATACATTTATGAAACACCCTCGAATGAATAATTTGAAATCCAGGCGGCAGTTTCGCTAGGGTAAAGTGCGAAGTCAAAAAATTGAAAAAATAACCAGACAGGAAAGGTATAACGTAGGTTGGCGATAGTGACTGAGCACCGGCTTTTGACGTGTCCATAGCCTCGCTCGCGTGCGGCGGGGAGCCTATACTTACTGCTGCTGCTGCTGGCTGGCTGCGTGTTGCAGTCTGCTTGATCGTGCTACGTGTCGCGCGTGGATTTCCCAGAGGGAGATTAGAGGTAGAGTGGTGGTGCCTCATGGAGATCGGTCGGCTTTAGACGGTGCCGCTATTACGACAAGCCGTTCCAAGCTGAGCCAGTGTGTTTTTGTGCGCGTGCATGTGAGTGAAAACGAAAGAGATCGATCGTGCAGTCTGGAGTAAGGCGAGAGGAGAGGAAATTGGCCAAAACGACGGCGCCCGGAAGAATGCAGCCCAGCAAAACGGCTGGGGCCACGGCGAATGCCGCTGGTGCCGCCGCTGCCGCTGGCAAGAAGGTTCTCTTCCCCGACAAGAAACCAGTGACCAAGCAGGTCAAATCTTCATCCATGACCAATGCCGCTGGACTCAATTCCCTCGTCATCTTCACGGTGCTTTTACTCGCCTGGCTCTCTGGCTTCGCCTCCAGGCTGTTCGCCGTCATACGTTTCGAGAGCATCATCCACGAGTTTGATCCCTGGTAAAAATCGATTTGTTTTTTTTCTCTCATTCTTATACCGTTAAGCCTTCTCTTTATCTCTCCCTCTCTCGATGGCTTATCAGGCGTGATAATACCCGGTCTCTTACTGCAGTGTCTTGTCGACGTGCTTGGCTCAAACGTGGCAATTACGCGGCTATCAGTCTCTTAGCTTTGAACCATGTTTCATAACAAAAAAACATTTTGGAGCTTCTATCATCTGCGTGAAAAAATTTTTTTTTCAACTTCAACATTTAATTACCCTATGTTTTCATGCCCTAATGTTTTGTATTATTTGACAAAACAACTATATATTTTTTTGGGTGATTGTTGCTGAATATAACAACAAAAATAGTAATCACTATTTTATTTTTTGTTTATGTCTATCAAAATGTGGCAAAAATCTATTTGGATGAGAATGAAAATGAAAATAACCTTCAGTTTTTTTACTCAAAACAAATGTCAACAGCAATTACCTGGACAATACAATGAATTATTTCTTTACAGGTTCAATTATCGTGCTACAGCGTACATGGTGCAACATGGTTTCTACAATTTTCTGAATTGGTTTGACGAGAGAGCATGGTATCCACTTGGCCGAATTGTCGGAGGAACAGTCTATCCAGGATTGATGATCACTTCAGGATCAATACACTACATTCTGCATGCCTTGAATATTCCAGTTCACATCAGGGATATCTGTGTTTTCTTGGCACCAGTGTTCAGTGGACTGACAGCGATATCCACTTATTTTCTGACAAAAGAATTATGGAACGCAGGTGCCGGATTATTTGCTGCATGTTTCATTGCCATTGTACCTGGATACATCTCAAGATCAGTGGCTGGTAGTTATGACAACGAGGGCATTGCCATATTTGCATTGCAGTTTACTTACTACCTGTGGGTCAAGTCCGTGAAATCTGGCTCAATTTTTTGGGCTTCCTTGACTGCTCTCTCCTACTTTTACATGGTTTCAGCATGGGGAGGATACGTTTTCATAATTAACTTGATACCTCTGCATGTTTTTGCACTGCTCATTATGAATCGTTTTAGTCTGCGTCTTTTTACAAGTTACACCACATTCTACATTCTTGGATTGCTGTTCAGTATGCAAATCCCATTTGTTGGTTTCCAACCAATTAGAACCTCTGAACACATGGCTGCTGCTGGTGTCTTTTGTTTACTAATTCTTGTTGGGACATTGAAGTGAGTTGTTGTTTTAACTATTTTTTATCAAACCATGTTTTAAGATTCAACTATGCTTCTTGTTTAGTATTTACTTAGTGACTAATAACTTTATTGCTCATCTTTTCAGGTACCTCAGAACCTTCTTGACAAAATCAGAGATGAAATACTTTGGAGGAGTAGTAGCTGGAATTGCATCGGTATTCCTCGTTGTTTTGATAATCTTAACTTACGCCGGCTTCATCGCACCCTGGAGCGGAAGATTTTATTCGCTCTGGGATACAGGCTACGCGAAAATTCATATTCCTATCATTGCGTCTGTATCTGAACATCAGCCGACAACCTGGTTCAGTTTCTTCTTTGATTTACACATCCTCGTTACAACGTTCCCGGTCGGTCTTTGGTACTGCATCAAACACATTACTGATGAACGTGTTTTCGGTGAGCATTGCAGGTTTAAAAACACTTCTTGAATTGGCTAAAATTAATGCTGTGCTGATGGCTATTTTCAGTGGTGCTGTATGCAATAAGCGCAGTCTACTTTGCCGGTGTAATGGTGCGTCTGATGTTGACCCTCACTCCGGTAGTGTGCATGCTGGCTGGCATTGCTTTCAATTGTCTACTGGAGCTATTTTTGAAGGAGGAAGATCGCGAAGAGGGCGGCACGAATGCTAGCGAAGAGGAAAGCGAGGAGGAGCAGGAAAAGAGTCCTGGTCGCGCTTTGTACGACAAAGCCGGCAAATTGAGGAGAATGAAGCACGAAAGACCGAAGGGTAACGGAGACGGTATCGGGGCCAACACGCGCAACGGTGTTGTCATTTTCATACTGATGCTTCTGATGATGTTCGTGGTGCACTGTACCTGGGTTACGAGCAATGCCTACTCCAGTCCGTCTATTGTTCTGGCCTCTTACAGTAACGATGGTGGACGAGCCATTCTCGATGATTTCCGCGAGGCTTACTACTGGCTGGCTCAAAACACCCCCACTGATGCTCGAGTCATGAGCTGGTGGGACTATGGTTATCAAATAGCAGGAATGGCAAATCGGTGTGTATCCTCCAATTGTTTTCTTCTCTCTTGAGTTAGCTATTGACTCTAATGATATTTTAATTTTCAATTTCAGGACAACTCTCGTAGATAACAATACTTGGAACAATTCTCACATTGCCCTCGTCGGCAAAGCGATGAGTTCCAACGAAAGTGCAGCTTACGAAATAATGACGTCCCTCGACGTCGATTACGTGCTAGTCATATTCGGCGGAATGATCGGTTACTCCGGCGACGACATCAACAAATTCCTGTGGATGGTGAGAATTGCCGAGGGTGAGCATCCCCAGGACATTCGGGAGAGCGATTATTTCACCGAGAGAGGAGAGTTCCGCGTCGACTCCGAGGGCTCACCTACGCTTCTCAATTCTCTCATGTACAAACTTAGTTATTACCGATTCGGAGAGGTCAAGATTGATTATCGCTCGCCCTACGGCTACGACCGCACTCGCAATGCTGAAATTGGCAATAAAAATTTCCAACTCACGTACCTGGAGGAGGCCTATACTACGGAACACTGGCTTGTCAGAGTTTACAGGTAAGCAAATCGTTTAAAGCTAATAATTTGCATTATTATGTTTAGCAAAATAAATCATTTAGACGTTCTATTAAGTATTCAAAGTTTTTTGAACGAGTTACCAAGGAGTCGTAAAATCATTGCACATAAACACTTAATTAAATTTTTCATTACTGTTATAATTTTTTAATAAAAAACCATTGTTAAATGTTTTATAAGAGGCCTTTGAAACCGCTTGAATTTCATGGAAAGCCTAAATTTTGAACTGTATCGCTAATATACCCAATGAGAAGACGCCATCGAAAATTCTGGTCATTAAAAATCTCTTTTACTTTTTCTAGGGTGAAAAAACCAGACGAATTTAATCGGCCAAGAATACCAATATCCAAACGGACTATAACTCGACAAACGAGCTCGTACATTAGCAGAAAGGTGAGTTTCTAATTAAGCGATACCGTGTTAAAATATAAATAGAGGCAATTAATCAGTCTCTCGTATCGTTTCACATTTTTTATCCGATGCTGAATTGAATTGAAAACGTTGTTGAAGATTTGGGGAAAACATTGATTTTTCAGACTGCCCGGAGAAAGAAAGGCTTCATCAAGGGACGACCTGCGGTGGTGAAAGGTCAAAAACCTCTGAAAAAGACATCGACATAACACGAACATCATTCCGATGAAGAATTGAAGAGTGATCTTTTTCCAACTTGATTTACATCACCGTCCCGCTCATTTCCAGATTGCATTCTCATCAAACACCTTATAATAGTGGAAAAAAAAACATTTTTTTTTTCTCATAAAGGGGTAATGTACCTAATCATCTACACAGCAAACAATTAGTGACTTAGCCTTGGATAATTCACGTCACTCGATCCAAACATACAATTTATAAGAAAGGAGTTGGAAGAGAATTCACTTTTATACAATATGCATTTTCAAATTATATAGAGAATATTTTTGCAGAGCTTTTTTGCACGGTTGAAAATTTGTTCAACTTTGAACACAACTCGTTGTTTGATTTTGAATCATCAATAACTTCAGTGATATTTCAAACAATGAACTTTCATGTCATCATCAATCGACCCAGTTGTTTCATTTTCGACCGTGTAAATCACAAAAGATCTCATAAGATCTTTTAATGAAGTGAAAATCAATTGCAATTTTATATATTAGTTTGATTAATCTTAATCTCTGTCCTTACATCACGTGTAAATTAATTTGAAAGTAAATTGCTATTTCTAATCAAATTTATCGAATGACTGAGACACAGTCGTTATTGATTTATTTTAATAATTTACTATTTAGAATATTTTCGAAATCATGTGAAGCATGTTCAACCGTATCAATTTCGTATTAAGCAATATGCAAAGATTAATTTTTTTCAAGTGCGCAAATCAAGTCGCTCTTTTAAGTATAAATTGAAATTGTTTTGTTAAATTGCGTTCATAAAGTACAGATGTATTGTGAGTGTGAAACGGTCGGCGTTTATACAAATGCGAGTTAAGAAACTAGTGATTTTTTGGAATTCAACTCGTCAGGTCTGCCACAGACTTGCATGTGTCTTGTGTACACAGTTTGTTGTATAGAATCTTGTTATGAGATAAACATTTAAAATAATATTTGCTTATGCATTCACCTTATTTATCCGTCCCATAATACAAAAACTCCATAATATTTCAACATACGAAATTTGTTGAAAAAAATTTGAATTTTGTTATTTTCTGAATCAAAGGGTATCTAATTCAGTTTAAACTTTCAAATTTTTAACATTTCAATGAGAAAATATCGATGTACAGCTTAAAAATACCGTAATAATTTTATTATAAAAACTGCTTAAACAATTTCATAAAACTAGATATGATAACATGTAAAACTACAGTGATCTATAACAATAAAATAGAAGCGTTAACTTAGATGATCGGCAGAGGAATGATTTTCGTGGTATTTGGAGAAGAAATAAGTTGTTCACGACTTCGGAGATTCGCCCTTGAAGTAGTCATCAGCTTTGAAAATTTCTGTAGGCTTGAAATCCGTTTGATGGGGTGTATCTTCAGGTGGATCTGGTGACTTTTTCTGCAAAACATTTGTTTTTATTATTAAAATGATTGATCCCAGCAGCTTGCAAGTTATACAAATTTGTATACTCACAAAGAGTGACAACGGATTCAACATAGACAACTTATTATCTGAAGGTTTGAGTGTCGATTCGGCCACATCCATGTTTGCCTCGAGTGTGCTAAGATCAACGTTGACCTTTGCGATAAAGGCGTCGAGGGCGTCAATTCTTTTGCAAAGATTATTCACATGAGGTCGTAAAGCTTGAAAACATGGCATATTGTCCGTAATGGCTTTGTCCCCTTTGGTCTGTAGCTGTACAAATGTTAAAAATTATCTTCACTTCGGTATTCAAATGCAAAAATTTCGGCGAAACGTTAGTTCCGCTATTTGTTAGAAACTTTTGCAACTGTAAAAAAAAATATTTTACGAACCATTCCGACTATCGAGGTAAATTCTTCCAAACGCAATTGCATTTCTTCAACAGCGTCGTGTATTCCTTTCAGCTGTAAAAAAATGATAGAAAAAAGATTATTCTTTCACTCACAATCAGTTACAACAAGCGAAAAACATCATGTAATAATCATCAAGTAACGTAGTGAATTGTAACTCTTGAAATTTCGCGGTAAAGTTAAACGCATCCAGTTCTGCCATTTTCACTAAAATAGTAGTGACATTCGTGACTAAAAAGTTGGCAAAGGGACAACGGTATTTATTCACTATTACAAGCCTCGTAACCAAGGCAAAATATACCTGTGAACGACTGTTTATCGACAAATGTAAGAACAAATTCTCAATGCAACCGACTTTCTACAAGAATAACCCACCTCGGTGTCCATATCAATGGTCGCAAAGGCTGCATAATCGCTGGCCGCCTCCTCGACAGCAGCTTCCGTTGTGGCCGACATGTTTGTCTACTGACTCGCTCCGCTCGGACTCTCCCTACTTTTTACTATACTTCCAACTCACACAACCACTGCTCTACATGCATGCAACCTCTTATGCAGCTTGCGAGTTTTACACGAACGTTCGAATATGTATAGATATATCTTGGCAACATTATTATGCTGCATCATATAAAGTGCCATTGCATTGAAAAGTGTTAATGTCATTTACTGAAGTGTCGGAATCACCTTACAGACAGTATATATTCATCCTGATGCTTATAATCTATCTGTCTTCTGTAATGGTGAATTAATAATCAAACGGTGAAAATGTTTAAACTGGAATACATGTCAGAATAATATAGAATTATCGAATTTGCTATGAGAGATAGATTGCAGCCAATTACTCCTTCGGCGATTAGGGGAGAGCGGGGCAATTAATCCAACATTTTGGTTTCGAATTTTTTTAACAATGTTCACGTGCGGAAAATCAATTACTGATTATGGGTTCTCCAAATTCTACATTCGTAGAATTCATTACAATTTTGTCACATTGAAATAGCACAATATTCACAGTTTAATGACATTAAAAAAAAAGAAATTTTTTTTTGAAAAATTGCTCTGCCGGCGCGGTAAAACGGATTGGTGAGGCACTTTTCTTAATCAATTTTTAATAATAACGGGAGATAACAATTAATTTTTCGACACGAAAACTTGAAAATTTTGCATTCAAAAATATACTCAACTCACTTTTGCCGTGAATAAATACGCTTGTTTCAAGTCCAGACTTTGAAAATGGCACTCAATTCCGAACTCTTCGCGAGTTTTCGGCACAAAATTCCGGGATAAAAAAAATGTCCTCCACAGGCTGAAAATTTTTTGACAGACTGTATCTTTGGCGAAGAATAACTTTCAGATGCGTGCGACGACTCAAAATTTTCGTCTTTTTAACAAAGATTGAATCCGTGTACCCACCTTGTAATGATTTATTTGCGTATTTTTTTCAAACGTAAGATTTTTTAGGCAATTCTTGGATAAAAAATGACGATGTGTCAGAAAACGCTATGAAAGCTATATGCTAAAGCCAAATTTGCGTGCCATCGAAAGGACAAACTTAAGGTAGCTAGTTCTCTACCAATGTATAGTTTGGTCATAGCTAAGAAAAAAATCAAGTTGAAAAAAGTTAGTACAGTTTGTCTAAATATTTAAATGACGTTTTATACTACAATAAATCTTAATAACATTTTGTAAAATAAACTATAGCAACAACAGTATAAGCACTCAAAGTTGCAAGTATTTAGGACATCAAATTACAATTTTTTATACGCTATAACTCTGAAACTAGACGGTGACTTGTAATTTTTAAAACGGAATTCGATTCCTCTCTGTTCAATCTAGATTCGCTCAGTTTTTGGAGAAAAGTTAACTGTTTTTTCATAGATAGAACCTTTTTTATACGTTTTTCTGGGGTGCGAGCGCCATCACTACCATATAAGAGCCCGTGTTAAAAGATGAATTTTTTGTTGACGATAACTCGAAAACAAGACGGTGAATCGATCCCAAACTTTGCACAGTTGTCAATGAGTACATTAACTAGATTCGCTCCAAGTTTCAGCAAAAGTTAACTGTTTTGAGTTTGATAGGGAACTACCTTAAATAATCTTTATCATATGCCGAGTTAAAATAAGTGTTATTTGAAAAATATGTACGATTGGGTGTTTTGCCCCACGGATTAATGTTGTGTTCACAAGCTCATCCCAGTGTCGATAAAAAATTGTAATTTCAGTCACATGGAAGGTTGTGCAACACATAAATATTCATCGCATTGTAGTCAGTGAAAAACTGATTTGAAAATACACGCTCTTGAACTATAGTAATGAGAAAACGTAGCTATTGGCACTACTTTTTTAAGTCAAACTGTATCATTCAGATTCAATCAATAATTCGCAATCATTTCATTACCGGTAAGTATATTTAAACATTTTATTTATTTCCAATTACAAGCAGCAGCTTCTGGTGCAATGCCAGAGTATCTGCTAGCCTACAGAAGAGGATAAACCTCTTGTGCGTAGGGTTCTTTGTAATATTTTTCTTATCATACATTTTTTTCAATCCATGTTTTAAGTTTTCTTTTAATTGTTTTTTTTTGGAATAATTTAATTCTTTCAATTCATTTTGTAACGCATTGTAAAGCTTTAGTGCAACGATGTAGCAACTTTTCCGGTAGATAGTTTTATTTAATTTAGGTAATAAGATAGGTTTAGCCCTGGTTCTGCTTTGTGAGTTTGTGAAAGTATAACTAAACTCCTCATAATGATAAAGTAGTGATTCTAGTGCGAATGCTTGTTTAATTTGCAATGGATAGTTATAAGATATAAAAGTATTTTTACATATTATTTTTAATAACTTGTCTTGAATATTCTATAGTGGAAGTAGAACATTAGTTCCAGCACTATCCCAAGCTATTATTCCATAATTTATCAGACCATAGAAATATGCGTAAAAAATCATCAGCATTGTTTTTGCGCTAGTAAACTTAGTTAATTTATAGAAAACAAAAATTAAGTATTTAATCTTGTTTGTAATATAATTAATATGATTCGCCCATTTCATATTATATTCTAAATAAACACCAAGATATTTATAAGATTCGACCCTCGAAAGGGGTCTATCACGTATTTTTATCACAAAATTTTCAGGTACACTATCCTTATAACTACCAATTTCCATGAAAACTGTTTTTTCAATGTTTAACGATAATTTATTATTTGTGAGCCAAGTTATCACTTTTTCTAACAATCTATTCATATTGTTTATTGCTTCTTCACATTTCTCATCACTAGTTATGATTGCGGTATCATCTGCGTAGGATATTATCGATTCTTCTGTTATACTCTCTAATAAATCATTTACGTATAGTAAAAACAATAACGGTCATAGTATAGTGCCTTGAGGAACCCCAATTTCTATATTTTCAAAGTCGCTGTACGTATGATTGATTTTAACTCTCTGTCTTCTACCAGAAAGGTAGCTATAGATAACAACGTATACGCAGTTCCTCTTATCCCATACCTATACAGTTTTTTCAGTAATATTTGATAATCTACCGTATCAAAAGCTTTTGCTAAATCTAAAAAGGTAACTATTGTTGGAATACTTTTGTCTAATTATAAATTTAGATAAAAGTATAAATTTAAAAAATATTATTCTATAAATTGAAAAAATATTAAATAGAATTATTATTTTATAAATGAAAAAGGTCTCGATTCTCAACGAAAACAAGATCGCTATGAAATGTGTTTGCGGCAATACATGCTGAAATTAAAGCACATATAATACAGCAGCGTCTGTTGCCAATATAAAAATGATCAACGTAAATTTCCGTGATTGTCTGAATATGCAGCTTTGACGGGCGTAAAAATCGCAGCCACCTGCAATTCGCATACCCGCGTCAACATATTCATGAAAGATTTTTCCACCGACAACATTGTAAAAAGCGCACGGAACTATGTACTCACGGGAAGTCGCGATTCGTACTTGCTTCGTCAGCTTATATGCAACTGAATAACGCATACAAGTTCTTTTAATGGAATTATTTATAAAAACGACCATTCCATGTCAAATGGCTTGAAATTATTACATTTTTTTAAATAAAAAAAAAGAAATTATCATTTACTTGCAACTCGCAAACAAATTATTGTCAAGTACACTTTCTTCCAATGTTTCTTCTTTTAGTGCACGATTGTGAAAAAAAAAACATCCTGTGTACAGATTAAAAAGTTAAAACAGTGGATGACTTGTCCAATGTCTCAATTAGATCGGTGAACGCAAGAATAAATGAGGTGGGGTCATCGGCATATTTATATGTATCGGTTTTGATGCGCTCTTGTGCTATTGACTATATGAGCAAATCCACAAAAAAACTGTCACAATTCGAGAAAGTTGGGGCGACTTTTCAAAACGGTTGCACGCTCTTGGGGATGCGATTTTCTCAATCTATATTACATATAGAACCTAAAAAAACAGGTGCCCATTTACGAACCGGCGTGTGACAAACTTTTTTCGCGCACAGAAGCTCTAAAAATAATCGAAAAAAAGAACGCAATTTTCCATGGTTATTTGGAATTTCATAGAAAACGGAAAATGATAGCGTTAATCTGAATTCAGAATCGAAATCTACGGCTCAAAATACATC
>JAWWMK010000008.1:17955553-17970756 GCA_035047105.1 Galeopsomyia nigrocyanea | reverse complement strand
GAGAAAATTAAACTTATGGATCAATCATAACCAATTAGTAAAAACAATTGATCTGGAGTACAAGCAGACTTTGCCTAATTTAAGGTTATAAAATTTTGAGGTTGCCCTTATTTCTAAATCGACACCTCAAATTACAAAATAAAAATTCAATTTACATTCTCATTTTTCCACTCACCGCAGATTTCTCCAAGTGTTCTGGTTTGGAACCAAGCAACTGGACAAGATAGATTACTTCGGCAACGGCAATCGGAGGATCCATCCCCGCAAGACGATGGAACAAAACCGATCAGTCGATATTTTACTTCGACATTCGGAAGATCGACTGGCCGGCTACGGTGATCACATATATGCGTGGCGATCGGTTTCACATCTTGAAGGAACCACTCGATAATATACGAAGAATGAAGTGCATCCACTACACTATCGTCGGCATCGTCACTCTACTGGCCATCTATCTTGTGATGAGGTTACTGTTCTACCTGTTCAATTTCGCTTTTTTAGCTTCCTCGTCTCATCTACGACTTTATTATTTAATTTTGAATCACGTGTCGACATTGTATAATCCTGTTCATTAAAGGTTAACTAATTTAAAGAATTTCTCGCTGTATCTCTCTTTCTCTTACACTGATCCGTCGAAGTAAAATAATGAATTTGCGAAAAATCGAATCGATATACTTATACAGCAAATCACTTATAAAATACAAACACATCAAGCTCGAGTTGCACTGCATAAATAGCGTTGTTCTGCGATAAATTTGTTCAGTCTTGCTTTCGAGCGAGCGACGGCAGGTTCCATTGTATTCCTTTGGCAGCCCGTGAGAAATTCTCGTTACGACGATGTCGGTGGTCGACGCGATCTATCAGAGGATGAGAGACGACACGGAAGTGGTGCCCGAGGCCAAAGGTGACAGCGAAGTTGTCAAATTTTACGCTGGACTTAGCATACTTTTCACCGGTGCCACGGATCTTCTTGGCAAATGTACCCTTGAAAAATTACTGCGAGATTGTTCGGAGCTGGAGAGAATTTACGTGTTGATGAGGATCAAGAAGGGACAGGATTTTCAGGATAAGTGCAGCAAACTCTTCAAAGACAGCGTGAGTATTAACTGGTAGATTGTCATCTTGGTAAGTTGGAAACTAAGTGGGTGCAAGTGAAAATTTCTTCTTTTTTTTTTCGTTGCTTTGTTTGGACTTTTACATTCGCGATTGTTTGAAATGTAAAGCAGAGAGAAGCTCGAGTGAAACTTAATTCCAAACGATTTTGCATTTTCATCCAAGTTTTGTAGTTGATAATAGCGTAACGTCATGGATATATGGATAATTCAACAGATTATATAGTAAATACCGATCCGCCCGAAAGTTTTCCTGTCTCGCGATGCACGTGGTATTCAAAACAGAATCGCGAGTCGCATAATGTATAAACGACGAAAGTTTGCTAATCGTGAGAACTAAACGTCAGTACCATGACACATTGCCATGTTTTAACGTTTTTAGCATAGAGCAATTTTTACACGTGTTTCTTCGATATTCGATCGAGTCGATCGGCAGTATTTCTAATAATCGTAGGAAAATTTTTATTTTCGTTTGCTCTACAGTTTTTTTTTTTCTACGATAAGGCATTTTTTTTTTAAATGTATACACTGTCGACCTGTCGATGCTCAATGACGTTTATTATGGCTAATCTGAGAATGAACTCACGATATAAAAATTGCAAAGACTTTTACCTTTTTTTTTTGAAATTGCTTACACGAATTTTTTAGGTATTCGACACTCTCAGAAAGCAGAATGCCAATTTCCAAGACAAAATCGTGGTGATAAAGGGTGATTTAACCCAAGAGAATCTTGGCCTGAGCGTCGATGATCGCAAGACCTTAACGAGCCAAGTGCAGATGATCTTCCATAACGGATCGTCAAGCCGATTGGACGAGCAAATAAGCATCGCCCTTAAAACCAACGTACTCGGTACGAAACGTATGCTGGAGTTGGCCAAAGAATGCACTCAACTGAAGGCATTCGTGTTCGTTTCCTCGGCGTTTTCTCACTGCCACGAGCGAATAATCGAGGAGAAATTCTACAGATCGCCGGCAGAATTGAAAACCGTCGAAGACATGATCGTCGCCGATGAGGCACCCAGTGGACTTACCAAAGATGCCCTTAAAATGCTACTCGGCGAGTGGCCAAATGTTTTCACCTTCACCAAGGCTACTGCCGAGGAGCTTGTGCAGCGACATGCTTCTAGAGCTCCTTATGCTTGCTGCGTTTTTAGACCTAGCGTTGGTAGGTTTATTGTGCTTTTATAGTCGATAATTACATATGGTTTGACATCAATATTGTTGTAATTATAAAGGATAATTGCATTGCTCATCAATATTTACAACTCAAATTTTAAAGTTCAATGGATAAATAATTTATCAATAATTGAGCTTTCCTTTATATGGTTTACGATAGTTATCGCGAGAAACTGTTTATTCTCTAATATTTAACAGAGAATTTACCAAAATCATAAAAAAAGAAAAAGCTTTTCACATTTACGCGACATCAAATCATTCAATTCGTATCAAATATGCCGCAGTGATTTCAACGTACAAAGAGCCAACGCCAGGATGGTGCGACAAGAAGAATGGAGTAGCCGGATTGTTCGCTAAAATCGCCAAAGGTGCCGTGCACGTGATGTGCAAAACTGATTACCCGTGCGACTTGATCCCCGCCGATATGAGCGCGAACGCCTTGCTCGTCTGCGCCTGGGATGCTGTTGACCGCTGGTAAACTTTCGGCGGTTGATCGATTATATGTGCTGTTCGATAATTTTTGACTTTTTTTTTTTCGAAAATTGAATCTTCCGATTCGTTGTTCATTTTTTAAAAGTTTGAATTACGAACAGCAGAGTAGTTAGTAGATATAGATATTACTATTTTAGCAAGTATGAAAAAAAGTAAGATGCAATGTATTTTTAGGCAAATCGAGCCGGAAGCTTTCGTTTACAATTACGGCACTAGTCAAGAGAAACCCATCAACATGAGCCAAATCAAGGAAAAAATAAAGAACGATGCGAACGGTTTGAAAAGCTCGCTGAGCAAATGCCGAAAGTCGTACGTCGTGTTCGTGTCGAATTTTATCCTCTACTTCGCTCTGCGCATAATCATGGACTATATACCGGCTTTGATCGTCGATTTAATGACGATTTTGCATGGATATCCACCGGAGTAAGCGAACAAAAATGGATTCAAGCAAGAGAAAAAAAAAATCTAATTTTTTTTTCAATTTCAGATCGTGGTCGCTGGTGCGCGAATCGATGGGCGAGATGTGCCGACTGCGTCGCTTCGCCAGTGGCAATTGGCGAGTTCGCATGCCGGAGATGTTGAAAGCGTGCGAGCGACTGAATTCGCGCGACCGGGAGATCTTCTACAGCGACGTGCGAAATCTCGACTGGGACGACTTCTTCCTGACCTTCTGGCGGGGCATTCGAGTGCATCATCTCGACGAGCAACTGGACACGCTGCAGCAGGACTCCGAGGGCAAAAAGTGTCGCTGCAAGTGCAGGTGCCCTTGCAAATGCAAGTGTGCTTGCGGTGGAATTATGATTGCTTTTGGTTCTATCGTCTATTACGCGATAAACAAGTTGCTCTTTTGAAAAGACTTCGTGCCATGTAGATAAGTTGTTTTTTTTTTTAGGAATAATAATAAGTTTCCAGGAGTTCCAAAATAAATACTTGGCCTCGTGAAATACTTTCTTTATTTCTCTCTCTTTCTCTCTTTATTTGTGTCATATGCAAAGATCCGACGTAACAGGTGACACGCGGACCTTGAAACGTGTGAACCCGCGCGAGAAAATCAAACGATCCGAAGAAAAAAAAAGAAAAGAAAAATCTTTATTTAACACACCTTACGCAAAAGAGTGTGTCAGCAGAAACAACTGGGCGAACTCGATTAATCGTAAATTTCGATCCATATGCATTACAAGCGATGTCAACGGTCAAAAAAAAAAAATTCTCTTACAAGCTCTGTGCTTTGCGTGCGAGGTATAGCTTTGGACTGCGTGGGAATATATGCTAATGCGTGCGATTGTTATCGAATACTCAGACTAGCAGGTACCTTTCTGTGTTCGTGTGTGACTCGGGAGGAAAATTCTCCGATTTTTCTCATGCAACCAGACAAACTATTTCTTCGCCGTCTGCTGCTGTGCGAGCGATGAACTTTTCAATGCTGCGACTGTTGATAGACACGTCTAGATACGAAATACTGAATTGAAATTTTTTTTTAATGAAGCTTAAGATTTAATTGAGAATGGAGGAAGGTTGAGGAGAGTTATAAGTAAATGAATAATCATCGTTATATAGAATAATACTCTTTATTGTTTTTGATAGTTCTTGTTGTTGTCCATATCGTAAGTCGTTTTTTTTTTCTTTTTTGCTTGAATTTTAGCCGTCGAGTGTAATGTTTTTTTTTTTCGTTATAATAATGTATAACCGCTGGTACAATGAATTAATTATTGATCGTCGCACAGTAAATTCATCTCTCGCTCTCTCATCGTCATTGTAATTTTTTTTTTTCATCAACAACAAAATAAATCAAACAGTATTCTTACGTAAACGCACGGAACAATCTTGGTCCGATCGCTGGTCCGAGCCTGCAACGCGTTTATTTCGGGACCGCTTGCGACTAGAATACATAGAAAAATGTAATTCGTTTGTTTTTTTTATTTTTATTGTAACATCATTTTTCGTATAATCTTTACGTCCTGTTTTTTTTTTTTTTGTTTGTCGATTGATCACATTTTAATCTTCGCTCGCAACATTTGGTTTATTTTTTTTCTTCGTTTAAAATTGGAAAAATGCAAAAGACAACTTCGTTATATCGCTTATAAAAGATCAAGATGCACCGCAATCAGCTAAACTGCATTCTCATGATTATTTTTTACTTTTTTATTTTTTATGATCCGAATTCGTTATCTCGTTGCGGTCCCGTGCTAAAGTCTTGACTCGTGACGCGCGATCAGCGCTCGCGATACATTCTCACTCTGTTTTTCGATAATTTCCCTTTTTTTTGCTATTATTTTATTACTTTTTTTATACCAAACACACATTCTGTCACAACGCCAGCGATTATCAATATCAACATACTTTATTTTGTTCGATTCTCGATGAGACATTTAAAAACGTGAATATCTGTTTTCGTCATTTTGTTTCTTTTTTTATTCTAAAATCCAGTGAAAATTCTGTCTGTTCTGTACTTGTGTCTGTGTAACTGTTAACTGGGTGTATGTACGTATTTGTGTACGTAACCATCGGCTTCGTTCACTTCCTCATTTAACGCTCTTTTATTCTCTTTAATCTGTACTAATATTTACAATGTACAGTGCCCTAAGTTTCATCGGCGGTCGCGATCGCTTCTCGCTTCCCTCGCATTATTCATTTTCTTTTGCGCGAAAAGCTGCTGCTACTTTTTCCAAGCGTATTCGATTTCATTTTAACTTTCGTTACTTTTTCAAGATTCAACATCGGCCAAAACTACAATTTTTTTTCTCTCGCTTGGAAAAAGCGCATCGTACAAAAGAAAACATGAGTTCGTTGTTAAAAGTATTAAAATGCAATGACGTAAGTCGCTAACAAGTTATGTAATGAATAACTTTTACAATTTCACTCGGTTACAATAGTTAAGATGCCGAAATTTGTCTTCGAATTAAAAAAAGAAATCGTCAAATTTGGATGTCGAATGACATTTTTACAGAACTGGCACTCGCTTCGTTCAAATCCAGACTTGGCTAACTAATTGTCGCGGTTGCACTGAGATAATAGGAACTTAATCGCTTGTTGAGGCGAGCCAATTCACAACGAGTATTTTGATGTCGCGTGTAAATCACATGAAATAAAAGAACGCAGTCGAAGTGAACAATAAAAACAATGTCGATCGAGCAAAAAAAAAAAAAATCAAAAGACATACGTCAATAAGAACAACAATAAGAGTTTAGGCGCAGAAGCCTATCTTTTTTCTTTACAATGTATGAGTCGCCTACGACGGCCCCGGCGATCTTTTGAGAATCGAGCGAGCGATCGTGGCCCCCATAATATCACTTACCAAGGTAAATATATATAATAATCTTATATATATATTTCTTCGTTTATATATATAATATATAATAATATCTTATATGCATATTTCAATTTATACCTATAATTTTTTCATCGTTTAGACATACCTTTGCGTGCTATTTATACTATTTACAAAAATTTCTCAATATTCTTTAAAACTCTTACTTCATTTGTATAGTCACCGTTATTACAACCCATCCGGCACTCGATTCCTCTCGCATTTTTCTCTCATTTCTCTCGCATCCACACTAACAAAAATTAAAAAATGAAAACAGAAGAAAAAAAAATAAGTCAAACACACGAACGCCTTTGTATTTTTTTTACACAAAACAACTTATATTACATTTATAATGTATAATACGTCATCCTTTGTGCCGGTCGTCGAATGCGTCTCGCGCATTCGACTATTGACGATCCGCGCGTCTCATCATTTGAGTATTGCTAGGTGTGTTTCTACTATGCACGAAAGAGAATCAAATGTTTAAAACGTCCGTTTTCGCTTCCTTTCTGTCTCTTTCTGATGTTATTTTTTTTTTCTGTCGCAAGAGAAACACTTTAAGTATCTTTCTCAATAATCTCGCAATGTCGCACACGCGTGGATTTCATTTTTTTTTTGACAATTGACAGAATTGCTTCACTCTCGCAAGAAAAACAATGCAAAGACGCACACTTGTCCAAAGATGCAGGCAGAGCATGGTACGCACCCCCAACGTATACCGTTCAGTCACCTCTTACATCACAAAGAACGATCTACATTTTTTTTCGTTATTGCTCGTCGTTAAAGCTCGGGGATGGAACGATTGTTGTTTCTTTTTTGTTCGTGTTAACGTCGCATCGAGTGATTTTTGAGAATTATCCTCAAAGTGCATATTTTTTTGTTTTTATTTTGCGTTTGGGAAACTAAACGTTAATTTTGTTTTCGTATCTGCTGGCTTAGGCTCTTTGAGTGTAGGTGTAGGTGTGTATGCGCGATTTTTTTAAGTATATTCAGTCGAATCCATGCGGATTATCTGTATTGCATTTAGTAAAAAAGTAAAAAAGGTATTGTTGTTTCTTTTTTTTATTTCTTTATAAAACTGAGTTTGCAATTGAAGTAAAGCAATATTTTGAGAAAGTTCACGATTCGACTAAATGAGGTTCTCCTTATTTCAACATCACTGCGAATTACATTCATATAATGAATAAGGAGAACTCGACAAAAAAGCCCTTCGCTTGTTCGTGTGTCAAAGCTGCAAACAAAATAGACGCGAATGTTAGACCAAAGTGTGAAAT
Organism: Galeopsomyia nigrocyanea; assembly: GCA_035047105.1. Classification (NCBI taxonomy): domain Eukaryota; kingdom Metazoa; phylum Arthropoda; class Insecta; order Hymenoptera; family Eulophidae; genus Galeopsomyia; species Galeopsomyia nigrocyanea. The sequence goes on along the minus strand of JAWWMK010000008.1, from coordinate 17,963,395 downwards.
TCTAAACGATCACGTGCGCGAGGCAACAAACATTCGTCATTCTGGCTCGTGAGATCAATGACTCGGTTAGGATCTCACACCCGGGTCTATCATTTCTTTTCTCTCTTTCTTTCTTTTCTTAGAAAAGTAATAAAGTTTTACACGCGTCACCTTACGTATAATAACACAAAAAAAGTCTTCTTTACAAAAAGAACTTGCAAGTAAAAACAATCGATATAAATCTTGTATAGATGATAAAACAAACGGCTACGTATAAAAAAAACACGCTAGACAAACGAAAAAAAAATAACAGCTTTTTTTTTTAAGAGTACATTGGCGAAGTAGCACCGGGGTAAGACCTCCTAGCACCATCACTTCGTTTTTTTTTACAGTTACTGTGTGCAATAATGTGTCTGTATCCGCATCTTGCGATAACTCTTTATTCTTTTTTTTCGAACAAACGACAACTACAGAGAACCAAAAAGAATTTTTTTGTCGAATCAATTAGTTTTAGTGTAATAAAATGAATCGTACGTAAAAAAAAGTAATCTCCAATACAAAATAAGAGTCGCTCACTTGTCAGTGACTAATTGGAATGTATAGAGCAAAGATTTAAAAAAAAATAAAGAAACTCGTCAATAAAACACGTCCAATCGAATTTGAAAGAAACGTATGTCAAGTCTCAAACATTAAAAGAAAAAAAACGAAACTCTTGGCCATCATTTACAAAACCTAGCAACAACAAGACGACAAATTGACAGATAAGAAAGAAACGCGTAAACATCGCTTCAAAAGCTCAATGCCACCGATTTGTTTCTTAGACTTCGAATTGTCGCAAGATATCGGACGAATATTTTTGATCAATGATCGCTTGATGGATCACGAGCCAGCCACGAATTAATAGAACCGCGCGGCATTCGCAGCAGAGAACCTGCGACGCACTCAACGTCGGCCGGCTAGGCGAGCGATGCGTGGTTTGGATCATCGCCGGCCCGGGGACTCTGTATTAACGTTGAGCGCGTCGAGGCGTAATTATCAATGCATAGAAACAGAAAAGATCAACTTATTTATTGTACTCACTCATACGCGCATCATCATATTATCGTCGTCGAGAGAACAATCGTCGCGGGACAGGTATTCGGCCGGTAATGTCATATATCGCGTGCTTTAATTGACACGAACAATAAATATCTACACGAAGACAAGAGAGATTTGTGTTTTTTTTTTCTTTCTTTCGCGTCGAGAGAGAAAAAGAGGGCGAGAGAGAAAGAGAACGCCAGAGACAGAGAGATAACGTGCGCGCGAGAAAGAGAAAGAGAGTCAAAGAAGGGAGGAGTTTTAGTACGGACTTTTTTTTTTGGAAGTTGTTGGCTCATTGCAACCGATCGCGAAAGACCCTGTATATAAACAGTTTATTCTCTAATCTCTCTTTCTCTCAATCTCTCTCTCCCTAAAGCGTCTCTTTCCCTCTATCAGTCTTTCCCTCAGTCTCTCTAGTCTCAGCCTCGGACGGTCGTGGTGGTTCGCCAATCACGCGCACTAGTATCCGGCGGGCGCGCTCGGATAGAAGTCGATGAGGTGACTAAGCGAGCTGAGTATCGTCGGGGGCTATGTGCTCGCGCACATCAACGATTCGTGCGTACTACTGCTGCTGCTGCTGCTACTGCTGCTGCTGCTACTGCTGCTACTGCTACTGCTGCAACTGTCGTCGTTGGAACTCGCGACGATGCTGCTGCTACTGCTGCTGGAGCTCGACACGGGCGCAGCAATGACGGAGGCGGGTTTCCAACTGGGCATGAAGTCGAGGTCGAGATCGGGCCCGATGTCGACGTCGAGGAGCTCGTTGTTGTTGAGGGGGTCGAGGGGCGACTGGCTGGACAGCGAGAGCACGCTGCCCCAGTTGATGGAGCGGCTGTCGTCGCTGTCGCCGATGCCCGAGTCGACGTCCGTGCAGCCGTCGTGGTGGGAGCCGTTGGCGCCGCTGAGGGCCCCGAAGGGGAAGGGCGTGAGCCTGCCGTGCTCGGGCGGCTGCAGCTGGGTCATCGGGGCCGGCAGCAGGGGCTCCAGGGACGGCGGCGGGCTGCGGTCGCGCTCCATCTCGCGCTCGAGGTACCTGAGCGTGTTGCAGATGAGCACCGAGCGGTGGAGCGACGGGTCGGGGAACTGGCGATACCTCGCCAGCTTGCACATGCTGATGTTGAGCACGGCGAGGCGGCGCTGCCGGTAGCAGGCGCGCCCGCGCCGGCACCACGACGAGCGCTCGCAGCAGCGCTCGTTGGGCCCGGCGCTGTTCGTCCGGTAGCTCGAGCCCAGCTCGATGTAGCTCTTGCCGTTCTGCTCCCGGTGTATCGTCGGCGGCTCGTAGCTCGACTGCTGCTGCTGCTGCTGCTGTTGCTGCTGCTGCTGCTGTTGCTGCGACTGCTGCTGTTGGTGGTGGTGGTGGTGGTGGTGATGGTGCGGATGATGCTGCAACCACCTCTGCTGCTGCTGTTGCTGCTGCTGCTGATACGACGCCGTCGTCGGCCTCTGGTAATAGTGTTGCTGCTGCTGCTGCTGATGGCTGGAACTCGTCGGCGAGGCATTGTTGCTGCTACTCGTCGTACTCGTGCTCGTGGTGATGATGCTCGTCGTGGGGGACGCGCTGCTGCTCGTCTGTTGCTGTTGTTGTTGCGGCGACTGTTGTTGCGGCTGCTGCTGCTGCTGCTGGCAAGGACTCGTGGTTGTTTGTAGGCAGGACTGCGGCGAGACGACGTCCATGGTGTCGTAGTAGGACGTCGTGGACGAGGTGGGCGTTGGCGTTGTGGACGAGCCGTAACTCGAGTCGTCCATCGCCCACCAGCTGCCCTCCAGTCGGCCGAGCTTCGCCGGGCTCTCGCCCAGCTCCATGTCGAAATCCATGCAGCCAACTCCGCCCTCCAGCTTACGTTTGTTTGACGTGGCCTGCAGACCCATCATTGCACAACTCTGCAACATTAACCAACGGACGAACATTAGTTGCTTGTTACTTCTTTTTTTTTTTTTGCTACATTGTTTTGAGATTGACGCTGATTGGGGTGAAATTATTAATTCGAGTGATGTTATTGTCAGCTGTTAACTCGCCGAAAGGATTATCGATTATGAATAATTTTACGAACGAACGTGTTCTTTTATAAAATACATATATATGTATTCACCGTGCTGACAAGTGAATAATTTTACATCGGAATATCGAATAAAGTTACATTGATCGAATGAATTCATTAGCTTCATTGACATTCATACTTTCTCCGTACATTCGTAAACGTATTCAAATAATAAAATCATCAATTTCGCTTAAAAAAAACATCGAACTTGCAATCTATAATCAGAAGAAAAAAAAAAGCTCTTTTCGGTTTTTTCCCCCCTGTTGGCGCGTGCGAGCGCACGTATTTGGGCTTTCTCGTTCGCGTGGTGGTGTGCTGCGTGACTCAGAGCCTCGGCGCGTCAACGGGACGAGTGACGTCAGGCCCAGAGTTTTTTTTTCCGCTTTCCCCTCCCTTTCTGTATACCGCTGATGCAGCGAGACAGAGAAGTCATCGTTGAGAATGGGATGCGAGGGTTGCTGACTTTCGTTAACAAAGAAACGAATTAGAAAAAAAAAAACGACTTAATGGGGTTTTTTTACGTTGATATAAGTATAGGGTATCGGGTTTACGAAAGTGTGTACACAATGGGTCGCGGATAGGTAACTTGCTTTGTCTCGGTTGTGATCTAGTCTGTTAATGGGGTTGTTGATATTCATTGTATAGTTGGCTCGGAGTTTAAGAGGACAAATTCGAGCTAGATGAGATCGTGATTACCAAATATAAAAAATTTACTAGTTTTTAATAAGAATAAGTCCGAGCTGTAAATTAGATTTGTCATGTTTTATACTTTTCAAACCATAAAGAATAAATAAGAAAAAATGTAATTTCATTTTCCGATTTTTTTTTTCAATCATCGAATTTTCGCTTAGTTGCCCTAAATTGTTGATCGTTCTGAACCTAAAGTGCCTATAATACTATCTTTTGAAAACAGATATCATTAAAAGTATCGCGAAAACAAATTTAATTTATAAGGAAAAAATCAAACGAGCGCAAGAAAAAAAAAATTTTTTATTCAACGTATCTCGTCTTTGAATATTTCAAGTCTGACTCTCTGCGCGAGCGATCGCCAGTAACTGGCGCACCCTGACGGCCAACGCGGCAACTAGCGAAGACTTCTAACAGCTATAAATCCATTGGATAACGTTAAAAAAAAACTCGACAGATAAGATTTTTTTTTAATTCTTGTGAGAAATTTGCAATACTCTCGTGGAACTGATGTAGAACAATTAATTAAACACCGTAAATTAAAATTTTTTTTTTAACAAGATTTTTTTTTTTGGAGTAAAATTGAAACGGTTACTTTCATCGATTCTCACGTTTTTATTTTAATTCAAAAATCCAAAAGTCAATTAATACGAATCGTTAAGGCAATGTTTTCGGTGCAATATCAATCCTTTCCAATATATAAAGTTCTACTAACAAAGGCTTCGCCATACGACGCCTGCTTGAAAAACATCCTTATTTGTCATTGACTACTAACTGAAAATATACTCGAACTCGTACGTGGAATCGACTTTTCAAACCGAAATATCAACGAGTATCGGAATAAAATCGAGTCTCATCCATAGTTGCCGCGAATTACGGAGCACAGTTGTCAAGCATCGCAAGCCACGTGAGATGAGAAAACAAAATATTTAAAAAAAGTCGTTTTGTTTTTTTTTTATTTTATTTTTAATCGCATGGAATAAGAAGAATAAGAAGAAGAAGAGTAAAGAAGTGATGACTCTACCTGTAAGCCTCCGACATCGGCGCTAGGGTAAAAAACGCGACAGAACTCGGTTCTGCAGGCTCCCATCACACACATAGGTGAGGCGACTGTTGTCTCGGTCGTTGGAGAGATACAACAACAACACACACAAAAAAAACAACGAAACTACCGGAAAAAAACTACTCTGTGTAGAATGAAAACTCAAAATATTTTCTTTCGTTGTCGCTCGCTCACTCTCTCTTTCGCTCTCTTTGAAATGATATATGTATATATTTTTTTTGATCACTCGTCACCAAGAAGCACAATATCAAGTGGCACCGAACATGATGAACAACTCACAAAGCAATAGCAGCAATACGGCGAGCTCGAGTTTAGCGAACAGCGCTCGGTCTGAAGGCATTGGGCAACCACCATTCTCGTGCCAGCTTCGCAGAAAAACTCTCTGCCCCCGACGTGTAGTTCTTATATAGTTTCACTCGCGCTCTTGTCTGTCCGTGTTATATATCTTTCTCTTGTGTATATACTTATATATGCGTGTAGTAGATAGATATACGTTGGCTATGCGGTGAAAGTGCGGACTCTCTCGCGCTCTCTCTCTTACACTGTCTCTCACTTATGTATACTGTTCTCTCTCTCACACTCTTTCGTTTTTCGTTCGCTCGCTCCGCTGGCGTGAAGTTAAGTTCACTCCGCGCAACGGCACAGCACCGACTGACTGTGCGCGCTCCCCTCGGGGCTATTCGAAAGGCCGCCCGGACTACTCGCCGCCGTTGCCGCCGCCGCCGCCGCCGCAGCCAGCCGCCGCCGCCACCGCTCACGCCAACCAACGAACATAGGTGGCGCTCCCGTTGACTTTGCTTACGCTTACAGACTCGCTGACGACTTATACTCATTATATACCTATATATATTATCCTGCACTGTATATATATATATATACTCATTTGTGCGCGCTTCGATTCGATGCTAAAATATTTTTCGTATTTTATACAGCGACACCGATCTTTTCGTTCATTTTTTCTATCAAATAACGTTGAGCCACTTCTTTTTTTTTTTCTAGTTATTAAAAATAATGATCACACTCGTGTTCGCACTCCAAGGCAGAGCGATATGTATACGCGAAGAAAGACAGACACGAATAATTGAAGGAGATCAGATCAAACTATTCTCGCGGAAAGATCCTTCCGAGGGGGATGCACTTTACACCTTTGTCTCGACATGAGATTTTCTATTTGATACGCGAGAAAAATCTCTACTCCAAAAAGAAATTTTTTTTTTTTTTTGGCAAATCCGCTAATTCAAAGGGAGTGAAGATTTTTCGCGCCGAGTCGGAGGCGCGAAGAGAAGAAGAAGAAAAAAAAAGGAATAAACAAATATAAAAGGGTTGAGGCGTCCGAGACTCTTGTCACGGCTGCGTGACTCTCCGGAACAAAGGCCACCATCGCACTCCGGGACAATGAGTTGCGTCCATGTGCTGATTCTTTTTTTTTATTCCGCGATTGTACATATGCGACGGTGGAACATTGCAATTAAAAATTGAAAAAAAAAAAGAAAGAAAAACGAAGAAGAAGGAACGTTCGTAAGTTAACGAAAAATGATTTATAGGCCATACACACACACAAAAATGTATAGATACAGTAAAAAAAAAAAGGATTCGCGAATGGAAACAAAATGCAGATAGCCCCGTCGCCTATAGGAGCAGAGCTGGATATAATTGTACAGGTCGTTTTTGGCCTCTTTTTCCTCAACGGCACGGCTCCCGCAGCAGCAGCAGTAGTAACAGTCGAGCATCCGTTGCTCGTCCTACTTGGGCCCACACTCCTATACCCAACCAACGAGGTCGCACTCAGATATATATAAGAGCCTCCTAAGTTGTGTGTGTGTATACGTACGCGATTTTTCACGGTAAAATTTTCTTTCTCTTTCGAAAAAGCACGTGGCTCGCGGTAAGATCGATCGAAGGGACACGTTTAGCAGTACTTATCAAACGGAGCGCATTGGGGGGATGAAAAGGCGGCAGGTAGGTTATAGGAAGGAAGGAAGCCAGGAGGCACTTGTTGAATCGGGGAAAGCTTTCTCTCTCTCTCTCTCTCCGCTTGGTCGCTCGCCCACCGGATTAGCCGTTCTCGCACGCTCAAATGCAAGCGAGCCCGCCTTTAAACTCGCCGTAAATCAAAGTCAAGAGCTATATAGCTACATGCCGGCTTCCCCCCCCCCCCGCGCAATCTTCACTCGTTTTCTGCTGTTCTTGCCATTCTGTTTTAACCCTATCGATTATGCCTTTGGGCTATTGTTTCTTTTTCGTATTCGACTCTTTGATTATTTGAGGGATGTAACTCTGAACGAGCAGTTTTACTCGAGGCTTATCGGATTCGATCGAAGTTGAAGTTCGATCTTAATCGAATTTTCGATAAGGTTATCTTCAATTTTCTTTTGATTAGTACATTTGTTGTGTAATATTACGATTTTTCTCTGTTTTCTAGTAACGTTGTTTCTCTATCATTTAATTTTGAATTGAAAATTATTATTGCAGTTTGATAATTTAATGCTTGTTGGTAAATGAAATTGTTACACGTTTAAATTGAACTTCAAATTTTACGGAACTATCGAAATTAATATTAAAAATATTCAGTGATTAATCGCCTAATTGATTTGACAATAGTAAAATAAATTGATGTCCCACACGAAAAAAAAAACTGAATCATGAAATTATCACTCGTGAGAATATAACTCGCTCGAGATAACGTGGAAGTACAATAAAGAAAAAGCCTAATAAAAGACTATCTTAGTGTGTTTTTTAAAGACCAATTCAAACGAAAAGAAAAGAAAGAAAATTAATAAATCAGATACACACTAATATCATTATCAACAATTAAGGTAGTTCTTGCACGTAGGGCCGTATCAAGAAGGGGCCCCAAGAAAAAATATCATAAAAATTAATTCAACTAAAATTGTTGCTTAATTTATTTTTGACACAACTGTGTACTTCTTTTAGCAAAAAAGTCTATTTTCAACTCGTCAAATGGATTTATAAAAAATAGAATTTTTCATT
>JAWWMK010000008.1:17940106-17955453 GCA_035047105.1 Galeopsomyia nigrocyanea | reverse complement strand
TATCTGCCAATAAGACAATGATTTGATGGAACCCCCAACAGGGCCCCGACGTGATACGGCCCGTCCTGGTGAAGCCAACTTAAGCTACTTGCTATGCTGCTCTCTGTAGTTAGATTAATAATCTTCTTTATTTTTTCTCTATCCTTATTACCGAAATATTTTTCTCAATTGTAATTTTTGAAATAGATATGATATTTCCTAATAGTTCACGGTCAACAATCGCCATTTTTGAAATTTATGAGATTCTAATGTATTATTATAATTTTCTAGTTTATCAGTTCAATGTATTATTACAATGTTCTACTGTATGACTTATCATAAGCTAATTCCAACTGTAGCAACGTGACTGTAGCAACGATTGACAGGGTTAACTTTTCACCATGTAGACCACAATGATGAAAGCAGCAATTTCTATAACAATGTAATGAAAGATTGATATTAACCTAGAGTGATTTAATGATATCGTAATAGTAAGAGTTTCATCTCACATTAAAATATATAATAGTGCATGTATTGAAGGTTTTTTATAGGCCCCATAAATATAACTGACTGATTGTGAGTTTGTTCTGAATTTCCAAATTGGGCTAATTGACATAAACTATAGGTGAATACGACATACTTTTATAGAATTTAAATTCAAGTTTGACACTAACTAAATCCTAAGCAAAGAAACCTTTAAAAAAGTTGTAGGACTCATACACACTGAAAAAATTGTACTCTTTTAACAAGAGTAAAATAGAAATCCTCTTCCAGCAAGAGGAATCCTCTTGTTACAAGAGAATTTTTATCAGTGTAGTCGTATTATACTGATATAACGCGGGATTAAGGACTAGTGATTAGGTATTGTAATATATCGAAATAATTTCTCTACACAACACAGATGATTACACCGGATTACACTTCAACTCTACTTATTTATTCACTCAGAAAAAAAGTCTTCTTGTCGCAAGAGGAAAATCCTCTGGAGTAATCCTCTTGCATCAAGAGGAATTTCTCTTGAAGAAGAGAAGTGTCTTGTGAATGCTAAACTTGCAGAGAAAAGTGGTGCTTTTCAATTTTGTTGACAAACATGTAGATGTTTATTCTTTCCTTACTTTAATATTACATAGGATTGGATTTAATCGCAGTAATAATCGCAAAAGAGAGCAAAGGCTTAAAGTAAACTAATTAATTAGTACAATCACATTTTTCTTATTTATGATATGAAAAAATAAGGCTACTTGCCGAGTTTGACTTTTTTAAAGGTTTGTTTGCTTAAGATACTGTCTACGGATGCTAAGATTGAAATCGATCTGTGAATATTTGTTTCATTTCTTTCTTTCTCTCGAACACAAATTTCATCAAGACACGTTGACTAATAATAGCTTGAACAATAATTAATTTTCTACGCTAGTTCAGACGAATAATTTCACATTTATTTTTCCATATCACAATGAAATTCAGCATAGAGAAACGATTTACGCTCGAATTACTAAAAAAATAAATGTTAACAAGCAAAAATATATTAATAATTAATAACCGCTGCGAAACCGGCAACGTCATTCAAACTTTCTCGTTCCTTGCCAGCCTTCACACGCGACTTCCTAGCATCAGCAGAGCAGTGGAGCTGCTATAAGCCGTTTGCGCAAAACACATCGCCGGGAGTACGTCGCGGCAGCGGCGTCTTTCTCTTTCGCGAACGAGCGCAACGTATAGCTTATACGTTGGCCGCGGGGCATTGGCTATATACATTGTATATATGTATAGTATAGCCAAGTGAAACTGCTCTCCAACGGCCTTCTTTTATACGCTGTTCTTAACTGCGTATGTATACATTTGTGCTCTCTTTATATTTATTATTATAGAATTATACGCTTGATCGACAATAATTTGTGATGATGAATCCTATTGCACGATATTATTTCGTATTTACATAATTATTTGCAAAAGTTCGCACGAGAAATTTTTTTTTTCAGTAGTAACCAACCGATTTAGTCAGACAGAAATACGACCAAGTTTTGTTCTACAATAATCATGCATTATACGTCTTGCAACTCAAAAATAAATTAATAAACCGACCCTTCAATTAATCTTGTGAAAGTAAAGTAATCCAATTACCAGATTTACATTTGAACTAAAGCAAATGCTCGTACTTACAAAAGCACAAAAGCACATAGGTTGGCACTTAAGTAACATTAACCCAGCGCAGGGGTATATACACTGTGAATGGGAATGGCCTCCACTCTTGTTAACCTTAAAGCAAAGCAAATATCATTCAACTTTCCAACTATATACATAAACTAACTTTATAAACTAATGAAGTTTTGCTCTCTTATATCCTATCTTAAAAAAATGATGAGTCGCCGACATCCAGCAGTGTGATTGGTTGAAGTATAAAATGGCGCAAAAATTCAAATCTCTATATTTTGAAACATTTTTAGATCTAAGTAGAATATGAATTTGTTTTTAATAACATGATTTTATTATCTTCAAGACTGATTATGAATGAAAAAATGTGACTTGATTTACAATACAAATAACAGGAAAAATAGGAAGTACAAATATGTAGATGTTAAAGCTGTTGTTTAAGAAGCACTGACGTAGATATGAGGTTATATTTAAAAACAATTATGATAAATTAGATAACACAGAAATATAATTAAAAAAAATATTACTAATTTCACGGCATTTATGTTTTTGCAGCTTTGGGTATTTTTTTCAACATATCTTTGAGTTGCTAAACTTCATCGATCTTTTTGAGATGGTAAATGGCATTTGAATATTCTATTACAAAAAATTATTAATTGTTGTAGAATGTTATAAATTACAGAATTACTTAATGTATGCTATGCAATAGAATTTCAATAATCGCTTCCAAACGTTTTCATTCATTTAAGCGGTAGACAATTGTTTATTCAAGATTTTTAAAAAAAGCAGAAATTTTAAAGTCTTAAATGATTCGTGGGGCAAAAGTCTCTATCATAACGTAATTTCGTTTGATCGAAATTACGTTAAACGAATTCGCTAAACGAATGGCGTTGAGATTTTGAATTTCGATAAATCGATTGATTAAATAAGCCGCACGGTAAATCGAATCAACGAATGCAATTCCAAATAAAAGATGCATCGTGAATTAATCCGCATGCACGAACCTGCAGCTGCAGTAAAATCGATTTCCAGGAATAACGTATTGACCGTGTTTTTTTTTGCTCCTGACAGAACATTAACGCAAACAATTTTCACTGACACGTTGCGGTTCCATTCGGACCTCTTGCTTCAATCTGTTAATTCGATTATTTGATTAGCCTCCGCTTCTGCTGCTGTTGCCAACGAAGGCTTGCGCGTATTTTAGGCATATAGCTACACGTCCGTCTGTTCGTCCAGCAGCAAATTCAACGCTGATATTCCAAATTTCATTTAGACTTGATGTACAGCTTCGCAAATTGGATATATATGAGTGATTCTTCTATAAGTTGCACAGATGGTGTTCAGAGCTTATACATCTATAGTGCTCGAATTAAAAATAAAATTGAGTTACATGGAAGTGCGTATTTGGTGCCAAAGTATCTTTGGAAAATCATTGCAATGAATTGAGATAATTTTTTCTCGTAGTTAATCAACAAAATACGGCCAAAATGTCGATTCCGTCCCCTGTCTCAAAATGATTTTCGAGTAGAATACCTCATATTATTTCTAGAAATGAGCAGTAGGGCCATATCCTAATACAGGTACTGTAAACTGTAGGTATTATACTACAAATATATTCACTCAGATTATCAAAATTTGTTAAACTAATATGAAAATAGAGCAAATGACTTTTGTCCAATGATTTGTTTGAAAATAATGTACATAACAGCTTCGATGGCTTTAAAAATCTCCTTACTAGGCGATATTATATTAATTAGTGACTGATTTTGAAAGACTACAACACCAACATTTGAATAAATATGTTAGATTTGTCGTAAATATGGAATTCCGGAATAGCGGACGAGAAGTCTATATAATTTTATCAGTGTACAAAACTCCCTGTTCATTCCATGCCCCTAATAAACCTTAACTTCAATTGTTTTTCGGCGATTAGAATGCATTTTCTTATAACATCTAGTTGGTATGTGAATCTGCTAAGCGGCAAAATTTCAATATCAGACCTACGAGATAAAAGCATGATTTAAGTATCGAAATGACCATTCCGATCCTGTCCATTCCGTCCTCCTCACCTATTGAAATTAATGCAATCTCACCTATGAGGTTTACATTATAAAAATTTCATAAATGATTTGATGAGGAACTATTTTGAGTACTTGTTTGTTATGTTATCTTAAGTGCAAAAAAGGTAAAATGCCTGAAAAAGCAATTGTTGAAAAACAATTTTCTTTTATCAGCGAACTGTGCAACTTATGGGAGAATCACTCATATGTATACGTTTCAAGTGAAATTGACCAAACAATACACACACACACACATCAATTATCGATATATCACATTGTTTATAAACAAACGTGATAATCAAAGAAACGTGATCGATTAACAAACAAATCATTAACATTTTCCACACACTATAAGCTTGCAAAACACGCGCGCGGGCAATGGTCGATAAATCAGCATATAGGCGCCGCGAGATAAGCGATAGTAATAACGTAATTATCGGTTAATAAAGGCCTCGAGTATATACGCCGTTTAAGTAGAAAGTGTGAAACACTTCAATGAACCGCGGCGCCGCTTAAAAAAAAAAACAAAAGTCAATAAACAATCAAGCAATCCTCGTGTTCCGATATCCATCGCGATTAATTAATCATCGACGCCCGTTAAATTGAATATAAACCGAAAAAGAAAGAGTTCTCTCCCCCCTCTCCTTCAAACCCGTTTGCCGCGTCATAATTACGGGATCGGGCATTCGATCGAAGAGGAAGAAAGAAAAAAAAAGTGAGAAGCCTCGTCAGCTTATATATGTGTTATTTCCAAAGGTGAACGTCGAGAAAGTCTTTGATGCATGCAACTACTTCGTCGAGGGGGGTATAAAGGAGGAGGCACTCTGCGCACGGGGATTATTGCGTAAGTGGCCAGTTGTATGTGTGTGTGTGCGTGTGGTGTACGTGACGTAGGTAACGTACGTAAACCTTTGGTATATAGTGAATGTTGCTGCGGATTTACTTTGGAAGGATGATTTTTTTTATACGTTATTGCAAGACTTTTGTAGGTGGCCTTGTGCTCTATGATATACCTTTATCAATAATAGTCATTAAGTGTGCAATTAATGTCATTATTTGACGTTGCATCAAGCGTTGAAATTAATAAAAAAAAAACTAGTTTACTAACTTAAATGTAGGTCGATTGGAAATATTTGAAGTTTTTGCTGAAGTATTTTTTTAATCGGCTTACACACAATCCTCTAAGTTTATCAAATGTAAAAATTTAAAGTTCAGTTTTATTCATTAATTTATTGTGAAAAATGAGAAATGTAGCACAAATTTTATATTTGTGGGTCCGACTATATCGTGTCGTTTCTACTGATAATTTTTTTTTAACAAATTTAAAATTTCACGTGACATATTTCGGTCTGACTTAGTTATACCTGTATGGCTCATAATGTTCGTTAAAAATCAAAGTGGATATTTTCATTTACTGCGAGGGGACAGACCGTGTCCCGATTCGCAAATTGCCTATTGACCAAGAAAATTAATGAATCCGCAACCGCGGCAAAAATAAAAATAGTATACTATCATTCGATGAAACAGCTACATATGTGAATACAGTCACAACTCTACCAAAAAAAAAGTTCTTAAATTAAGAAATTATGTTCTTAAGGCCCCTCCATATATATCTATAGATATACAAGTAAGGGGTAGCTTTTGCTCCAAGGTTTAGGTTCGAATAATGATCATATTGCCGAAAAAATTATATGAATTGCTAGATTAGTGTAATGAAAGTACTGGGAATCAATTTCGGCTCATTCAGTGCAGTAATTTCTCCTAAATACATTCTTGAAAATTATCTTATGAACTTAAACCAAACCTCATAGTTAAAAAGGCTAAACAATTGAAAAATGACAATTCTGTGGTGCCTTTGAAAATTCATTTGCATACCAATTTTAAAGAAATATTTGCACCAAATGAGCCGAAATTGATCCACAGTACTTTCATCACACTAATCTATCAATTTATATTCTTTTTTCGGTAATATAATCATTATTCGAGGCTAAAACATGGAGCAAAGATTATCCCCTTACTGATATATCTAAGATGTGTATGGAACAACACGATGTTTTTCAATGAAGCAGTTGGAAAATTGATCAAAAAATGAATAGGTGTTATTCATTATGTCAAGAAGAGCTCGATGCAAAAAAATTCATTTTCGTAATTGCAAATAATCACAAGAAAAACGAAAAATAAGAAATTTCTTAAATTTGTTGCAACTATTTTTTGTAGTGAACAAACACTGAAAACCCGCACAACTCCTCAATCATTTCATTTACATTATAACGCAACATATAACACACTTATCAAATATGTAAATATCGATCTCCGAATCGATCAATTAATCAACAAAATCATCCTGTACCGTATAATATATAGGTAATATAGTCTCTAAGAGCAGCGCATAACATCCATAATTCCGCTTGCAATAGTAAGATCAAAGGGCATCAGCATTAACTTGATCGGCTATCTAATCCTCTCTCTCTCTCTCTCTCTCTACCTGCATCGCCAACGCCGTAGTGTGTGTAGTACGGCGATAAGCCGAACACGTGTATATACCTACATAATACACACACCAGCCGACTAGCTTCGGCGGCAGAGACAGAGAGACGTAAATAAAAGGCGATTCGTGACCGAGTAAAGAACTCAAATGTATGTGTGTGTATATACGTGTGTTGTTGGCAAGGCCGCGCGTAGATTATCCATTGCATAATCGTGCGCTCGGTAAACGGTCAACGACTCCTCTACTCACTCACTCATTCACTCACTCGACTTGTTGTCTATATATCACCGTTTTGTATACTAACGTATATATATATAAGCTTGTATACACACATCGCTTCGTCTCACGTTTCCGCACGTGCAGTCCATTCTTTTTTTCCTCTATATGACTCTAAAAGCGCATCGGCTTTTACACTCGATTTAACTTTGTTTCCTATATATATGTATATATACTTACATCAACTTGCTGTACGGCTTGCAGGTGGTTTTTCACCTTTTCCAAGGATTCGCTGTTGCGGTACAACAATTCTGACGACGAGGATTACATGTCAATAAACCGATATATGTATACATATAGCATTTATTTTATTCGATATATGTCTTTTTGTGACGTGCACGGTCAACCGAGTATTAAATGCGGACTATATCGGTCGATGTATACTTTTGTATATAATTTTTTTTTCCTTTTATTGCGATCAGCATAAATCACGGACGGTTAATTTTTCGACTATCACTGCGAATTGGAAGTCGATCGATGAATCGTCGTAAAAGTGCAGTCACCCGTTCGGGAAGTTCTGTTTATGAGTTCATCTTCGTGATATTTTGAAATTATGCAACGAACACTTTATTGGCTGCGGAGGTCGATGGACGCAAGCGTATTCGTTGAAATAGCATTTTCATATTCGCGTATATATACAACGACATCGATTTTATCACCCAGAGCGTGTTACACACACACACACACACACACGCGCGCGCGCTTGTGAATTATAACATACGCGATCACGTTTTAAAGCTTTCGATATCTGAAATCTCTCTCTCTCTCTCCGCGTGAATCCGAAAAGGAAAATAAACACGTATATCGAAAGCGACAGTGTTCACGAGGCAAAAGTGAATAAAAAAAAAGAAGAAGTAAGGTGACGGATGAAACGGGCATGACACGATAGTCGTGCTGCTGCATCGCTGCTATATAGCAATCCAGTCTCACTGCATTCATTGTCGCCAAAGGCGTCGTCGTCGTCGTCGTCGTCGCTGCTCTAATCCACGCAGGCGGATAATTGGACGTGTCAGCACGGAGCTGTAAAATAAGGCAAATGACTCAATCTCGAACGTCACATCGCCACTTTTTTTTTATCACTTTCTCTGTGTGTGTGCTGTTGGCTTTATTATGGCCAAGTCAAGTCCAGTTCCCCCGAGAAATGTGCAGTGTCTTACTCTTTCCTTCTTCTTCTTTTTTTTATCATTCTTCTCTCACTCGATTCACGGAAAAGACGAGCCTCCCGCTTTTGTCTGCGTTGATCAAGTCGTTACGCACGACGACGTTCTGGAAGTTCTATGTGAGTGTGATATACGTATAATAGTGTCTCTCGCTTTTTGCGAGCTTTTTGCTTTCGTGACGCGTGCAATGAACTGCGATTAGTCGCGTTGAACGTTTTATTTCTTCACTTCTGAACGAACGATTGATTTTGTAATTGATTGATCGATATGCTCTCGAACCATACAGACTGATACTTCCTTTTTTTTTTCATTTCAGGAACGAACGCAGCCGAATCAACCGAAATCAATTCATTACTTCCGAAATATTCATCGGTCAACTCCCGCAAAACTACATTTTAATAATGCATTCTCTGTAAAGTTGCGCACAGTGTAGTAGCCCACCGTCGTAGTTGCTGAGAAAATAGAAAGCAAAAATATCTCGGCATAAACTTTCGCCTTTCATTCATTCTCTCGCGCTGCAGCTGCGAATTCATAAAAAGAGTTTCAAGTTCAAGGAAGTCGCGCGAGCGCGCTAACAAGTGGAGCATTAAGAAAGAAAAAAAAAAGTATTATATAGCTATAGCCACCCACTTCAGTCCGATAATTAAGTTGGTATTATATATATACAGTCGAACGGCATTTTTCACGAAGATGGATAGCGTTATATACGACACCCGATTTCAAATCACGATCAAGGCCGGTCGTGGAACTTTCTTTGTTTTTTTTTTCTTCTTTCACTCGTGCAATATCGATTTGATTTCCAGAGAGAGAGAGACGCGATGCACTTGAACGACGATTACGCGAGCGACTGTTGCACGCTTTCAGAGTGACTCGCTTTTATCTCTTCGTTTTTATTATCCTCTCGTGTAATCTTTATATACATATTACGGGATGTGCTTACTTTTTTTTTTCTTTTGCTTTGACGTGTAGTCGTGAACGATCAGCTGTTCGTTATGTTTTTTGACGTAAGTGTGACAAATAGATTCTCCGACTGAATGTTAATTCAGTTATTTCGAAAAAGCTCGTGATTTTGAGCTTTCACTCTCATTCGTAAGAGGTACTTGTCACTCTCAAAACTTCAGGGTAAAAAATAAGAGACACAAGTAACTCGAAATCTACTTAATTCGCCAATCGACCCAATTCCATTCCCAAGTCTCTTCCGACAGACAACAGTACAACCGCAGTAACTCGTAAAAAGTCACGCTACTCGTGTACAACACAGCATCAGCTGACGTATATACACTGCAAACCACATACACATAGACGTATACATATCCATTCGTCCAGCTGCACAGACGACGAGAGAAACTCGGGCAGAGTCGCGCGACCGCAAACGAAAAAAAAAAAGAGAAAAAAAAATCTGCACACGAGAGATTTGAAATGCAAACGCGGTGCGACGTTGCACGCGCCGCGTGTCACATCGAAGGATATAGGAAAACAAGTCGACGTGCTCACTCTTACTTTCGACCTGCTATCTGTGTATATATGTATATACAGTCGTAGTCGATTTATTCATGATAGGCGGCGCGGCAAAAGCTGCACATACTTCTTCCCTTTATATATCTCCGCGCCGCGCGAGTTTCATCCACATTGCAGAATAAAACGCGCGGCGCGTACATTTATATATATACATGTATATATCTTCGATTTCGTATTCAACTTCGCATCTCTCGCGCGGCACTTGTTGCGCTTATTTGCCGTGTATGTATGTGTGTGTGTGTGTAAGACGATTCGAACTGCAGGCAGACTTTGTGCCCTCGTCGACGAAATATTGCCGAGCGCGGAGGATTATGACGCGCAAGTAGATAAGAGAGGATTTGCATGTCCCGCTTATATATGTGGGTCGTCGACTGTGCGCTAGTTGAAGCGGTGATGTATATATAAAACGTGTATATATATGTAATGCTTTTTGAGCGTACTTTGGAGAAACTGTTTGGATTTTATTATTTTGTTATACATTACGTTGGTAATGTTTTACCCCCTACGAAAAATTCGCGAAACCCGTCGGAACTGATCGGATTATTATTCGCAAGCTTATCGTAAGCTTCCTATCATGTATTCAAATGTTCATGTAACTAAGTTCATGTTGTTTATATAGTCATTCAGTTAGTCTGTCATTCGCTCTTCTAAATTCATGCACATATTTCGTTATAATTTAAGTTATTTCTATAAAAGTCATTCAATTGTCATTCATTCATGATTCAAATAAATCAAATACACAACACTTTCTGACAAGGCGACTTTGTTGCTCATTCGATCAATCCGATCAATAAATTTTTAATGTACTTTTATGGGAAAAGTAAAAAAAAAAAAAAGAATGTTTTGCAGGGTTTAGTAGCTTCGCGATGAACACTAATATAATCATTATTCGAAATTACAAAGATTCTCAACCATCGAAAGCACGTCACAATAATCCACAGCCCATTCAACTTTGAAAAAAAAAGCTCTCCCCACCACCCCGCAAGAGCAGCCCAACTCTCATCTCGCAAAGTAATAAGATAAGATGCGACACACTGACACAGTACCTCGTTTAGTGATAATAGCTTTGCGGTTTGCCGGATACACACACACATACATGCTTGCAAGTGACAGTCGAGAGAGAGAGAGAGAGAGAGAGAGAGAGAGAGGTAGGGGGGTAAAGCAAGCAAGCAAAGCAAGCAAGGTAACGCTATCATAAAGCGCTTTGAACTTGACCCAGTGTTGTTGGCGCGTCGAGTGTGCGATGGGGGAGGTAGGAAGGGAGGCGGCAACAGCATACTACTACCAGCTACACCCAGCTCTCTTTATTGCAGGGTCGCAGGCAGGCAGGCAAGCGATGATATGAAGTTACGAGCGGCTCGTGCGAACCGTAACACGATAACAGCTGTTGCATACCCACAGCCACTGCCAACCACCGGCGCGTACCAACTTTCGATCGCGTGTCTTTGACTTATATGTATATGTCTTTATCTATCCCTCCGATGCTCGACTCACCCCATCATATAGTTTTATTCTGAGGCTATAGGTAGAAATTGATACCTTGATGTTTCTCTCTCTCTCTTTTTTTTTTACCTACTGGCAGATTTTTCATAACTCTTACTTATATACCTATGAGTGGTTGATACACTGCCTTCCATTTATTTGCGCTCTCGCTTTTCAATCTTTCGGTTGAGTGTGATTTACTTCTTATTGATGAGAAAAAAAAATTTCTCAGATTAATTTCGAATCGCTAATGAAGTTTGATCGCCGTACTTACAACTCTATCAATCAGTAAAACCCGTTAAAGATGACGTACGAGCGAGAGATTATACAATTAAGTCGCGCGCGTTAAGAATCGTTAAAATAATATACAGAAAAAGGAAAAAAAAAAACCAGTCGACGAGATTTCGAAAGTCGCGTCCGAAACACGCGAGTTAATTGCGCGCCGAAAACGGCCTCGCGCGCAGAAAGGAGGCAGAGAGAAAAAAAAAAGTAAGAGTGAAACGAAAAAAGATATCTCAATCGATCGAGTATAAAAGGGGCTCGTTAAACGCGTGGCACGACGACGACGCGCTTTTTTTTTCTTCTTCTTTTTCCCGAGGCATGTGAACTTGACCCAGAAACCAGCGAACGCGAGTGTGTTATATATGTTAGCTCGTTAGTCATCGTTCTCTCTCTACGTTCGCTCTTTCGAACTCGCGAGTGATTTGTATGCGCGTGTGTGCACTTTTATTTTCTTTTTTTTTTTTACACGCTGGAAATAGGCGGTCGGTTGCGTAACTAAACTGCCGTAAACGGGGTTGTTGCACTCTGTATACATGGTACTTCGGGCGTACCTATGTGTGTGCGCTGACAGTCGATTGTAATGGAGGGAAGCTCGAATAAAAGCCAATAAAAGAGAGAAAAAGTGTACGATACGGGGTAGGGTGGCCAATAAAACCTTATCGCGAGAGAACCGCAGCGGCAGGCGGTACTTAAAAAAAAAAAAGAGGGACGTGTTGGAAAAAAAAAATAACGAAAAGGGGCGACGCGCTATTTCGTCCACTTTGCGGTCTACACCTGTTATCTCGAAAGAGAGAGAGGGGTGTGAGAAAACCGATCGATGCTCGCGAGAGAGAGAAAGAGAGAGAGGCCATTCATCTCCCTTTTTACTGTCGCTTGAACTTGACCCAGTACTAGTAGAGTGGCCGTCGTGGAGGTATAAGGAATGACTGAAATCTTTCTCTCTCTCCCTTGGCGCGCTTTTAGAGGGGCTTAATTGCCCGAGCGTTCTATATATCCGCGGTGGCTCCGATCTACTCGGGCTTTTGTGTTTTCGCTGGCTCACACTCGCTCTCTGGCAAGAGGGTCCTTCACCCCTACTACTACTACTGTTAGAAGATGATTTACGTGCTTGCGCGTTAATTCGATACCCGCTGCGAGAGAGAGAGAGATTGCAGGTTTGTCGGGCAAACGCGATTTTACACGCGTGCTATTAATTTTCTTGTATTTTTAGTATAACACGTGTTTTGGCGTTAATAGCTCTCTCCCTCTCTCTCTCTCTCTCTCTCTGTTTTTCTTTTCGTTGTCGGAACGAGTTTGAATTTCGCACTTGACATTCACGTGCTTTGAGTTTCACGCAAATCCTATCTTTAAAAAATGATGAGTCGCCGACATCCAGCGTTGTGATTGGTTGAGGTATGAAATGGCGCGAAGATTCGAATCTACATATTTTTAAACATTTTTAGATTGAAACAGAATATTCATTTTTTGTTAAAACAACATGTTTTTTTATTATCTCCAAGATTAATTAAGAATGAAAATACGTCACTTGATTTACAATACAAATAACAGGAAAAATAGGAAGTACAAATATGTAGATTTTCGAGCTGCTGTTCAAGAAGAGCTGGTGTAGAGTAGGTTCTATATGAGGTTATATTTAAAAACCATTATGATAAATTAGAAAAAAAAAGAAATATTATCGAAAACAATATTGGTTTTACGAATTTTATTGCATTTATGTTTTTGAAACATTGGATTTTTGCAAGATAACTTTGATAATTGTCAAAACTTCATCGATTTTTTTGATATGGTGAATGGCATTTATATTTGAATATTCAATTACAAAAAATTATTAATTGTTGCAGAATATTATAAATTATAGAATTATTTTATGTGTGCCATGTGATAGAATTTTACTAATCGCTTCCAAACGTCTTAATTTATTTAAGCGGTATAGACAATTAATTTAGTCAATTGCTTACAAAAAAGCAGAAATAATGCGCGCGAAGCGCGCTCGGACAGCGCTAGTTAAAAAAAAAAGTATGGGACACGAAGGGACTGCAAAGATCTGTCCTTATGAATGAGCGATCAAAAGTCTATATATCTTCGCGTGTGAACGAACTTGGAGAACGGCCTTGCATCTTCAAATGCGGAACTCGCACTTTCTTTTGAAAAACCCACGATCTCTCGCGGCAACAGCTGACTTTAATAATCCACGCGCGTGTGTTTTTTACTTTAAGCCGCGGGGGGGAATTTTCGAGGCCAACTTTGTATTTTTCCCATTTTGCGACCGCACCGCTTTAAACCTCATTGTTTGCCTTTCTCACTACTTTTTTTTACATCTTTCTTTCTTTCTCTTTCTTTTGTTCATAAACGCCTCACGATGGATTACGCAAGAAATCGTGTCAAAGAGAGACCTTTTTTTTGTATTATTACGAAGGTTGAATTCTATGTTTACGTACGCTTTTTTTCACCTGTATAAGCAGTCTTCAACTTTATTTTTTCTTATACACGTCAAGCCGAACGATCCATAGTTTAAGTGTAATCAGTCACGCGTAAATTATATTACCGCGTTGGTTAATAAAGCACGCACACACACGAAGCGTGTGTCACAACACACAGACTGAAGAGAGTTTATACCGGCTGACGTAAAATCGCATTAGCACGATTGAATGAACGGGCGCCGCGTTTGTGTGTATATGGATGACGAATCAATCGACGACCTTGCCATCGCGCTCTCTCACTCTCGGAAAATGTAGAGCAACGTATATATGTATATACAACGAAATGGGTTCTTCGACCCCCTATACCCGCGTCACAGAGCGAAGAAGTAAAAGGATGGGTATAATATACGAGTTTCTCTGTCTTTCTCTCTCACTCTCTGTTCCGCTTTGATGCACGTCTTTAATACTCGTGACCCTGAATGAAAAGAGTCGTGAGGCACGTTTTGCGCGCGATTATTTTCTTTTGACGTAATACTGCGTTTAACTTTCCAAACCAAATGTTATTGTATTATGCTATGCGATGATTTGTTACTTCATTTCGGGAGTTGACGAACGAAATTTTTTGCTGATGATGATGATGAGAATTATGATGTTGCGCGAAGAGTGTGTGGGTATTTATGATCCTTGAGTTTTCGAAGATAATAAATCATTGCACTTTCAATTTTCGACGTTCGAGAAAAAAAAAACACAAATACTTATCTTTCATATACTCAAGTAGCTTTTTGTTAGCAGCTCTCGTTAGCGACTCTCGATTTTTCCATCGTCTTCGCTAATTAAACCACATCCTCGTGGCTATATGGAATTAAGACGAAAACCAAGCATCGCGCACACATCAAAGACGAATACACGCGCGCGATGGTTTTTAAACGAAAAAAAAAAAAAAAAAAACGGTCTGGGCGCGTGCCAGAGAGAAAGAGAGATAAGCATCTCTACGCCGCAAGAAATTGTTCGCTCGTCTCAGCCCTCGAACGAATAAAGATGCTAATTCGCTCGCTCTCAGCGAAATCCCCTCGGTGGTGTGCAACACATTATATCTTTCTTTCTGTCTTGGCGCCTACTACTGCTGCTGCTCTCGTTGTTTGTTTCGTGAATGAGATTTTTGCGCCGGGAGGTATAAGGTCGTTGACTCTCTTTCTAGGTAGTTGGGCGTGTGCAACATTCCGGATGAATCTCTCGGGATGAATGGGATGCTTTGGGAGTGAGAGAGAAGGCAAACCTTCTGATTTATTGCGGATTCTTTGAGGTTTAGACGATGATTTGACACGCTTGGAATTTTCAGTAACGACTTTGTGAATGAAAAAAAAAACTATTCGCGTGTTTCGTACTTTCAGTTCTATTTGTAAAAACAAAAAGATTTTTTGCGTTTTTTTTCTATAAATATCGTAAATTTCATTTCTATATACACTACAAAAAAAATTTCTTAAATTTGCTGCATACTTAAATCAACTTTTTCTTATTTTAAGAGCAAAAATTT
>JAWWMK010000008.1:17923995-17940006 GCA_035047105.1 Galeopsomyia nigrocyanea | reverse complement strand
ACGAAAATTTTTGCTCTTAAAATAAGAAAAAGTTGATTTAAGTATGCAGCAAATTTAAGAAATTTTTTTTGTAGTGTTGACGAGGTGTGTTTTATCAAAGTAAACTTGGATGCGATAAACAGAGAAAATAATATTACAATTATTCGCAGATTCTTTATACAGTAATACATTAGAGGGGTTTGTATAATATTACAATAAAATTGCAAAGCGCAGAACAGTGTTTAAGAAATTGTAAAGACCGAGGCTCAAAGTTCCTTCGAAATCACCTGTTGACTGCACTTTCGAATTCCGAGAAATCAAAGGAAAACCAATGTAATCTCCTTGAGAGTTTCGTCCTTTTTTCGATTGGTTCGTTGAAGTCTCCTATAGAGCTTCGCAGAGCAATGCTACAAAAAGCTTCGATCGAACTTGCGAAACACTTTAGTTTCTTTTATCGAGAAGAAAACATTGGATTTACGTTGAAATATTCAGTTACAATTTATACGGAATGATTTCCAGTGTCGATTGATAAACAAATTCTGACATCTCAAGTTTGGTATAAACACCAAGGAAAGTCGCAAAAGCTCAGGGTGTGAGCGTTACGGATGAGATCTCTCATCTCTCAGGTAGGATGCCTTGAAATCGGCTCTCCCGCTGGACTTTTCCTTCGACGAGCTCGTCGCTGCTAATGGCGTATAGAAGCAGCAGTAAGCAACAACTAGTCATAGATTAGCCGGAGCCAGTGCAATTTGACGTCGCAAAGTTGACTTGTGCGAAAGGATGCGAGATTAAGTCGTCGTATAAGCTGCTGCCTTCCTGTTACTTGCGGGATTATCTGATATTTTTTGTGGGCTGCTTTGGCACAGTTATGAGATTAAAAGGGCTTCTGATGTTTTTTATTATTAATTACGAAGAAAGAAGTGCTAATGGATACAAAATGCTATTACTTTTTCTTTACTTGTACCATATAATGCGTGATAATTGAATCATTTGTAACGTACATAAAACGTCAGTTCCCTCTCCCGCTGGTAAATGAAGTAAAAGGATATGTACTTCTGGTGTATAAAATCCGTATGATAAAAAACAAAAATGAGTAAATAAAAGGAAACATAAATGTTTGAAAAAAAGAAGCACGGGGGAGAGAAAGCACACTTGATTTCTCTTACGAGAGCTTTTCACTCTTTCATCCTCTTTTCTCTTTGCAAGCTCCTTTCATCCTTGATGTAGAACTGCGTGCTGCACTCATCAGCCGCCTACGAGGAAGAGAGAGATAATGCTTCTCTTTTGCAAACTTCCCTTTCTACTCTTTTTCTTTTTTTTTTCTTTTTTTTTATTCCTGCGCAAAAAATCCGTATCATCCTGAATCTCGGTACGAAAAACAGAAACATACTGTGTTATTCACTGAAAACATTTACAAAAATTTCGTTATTGTAATTTTTTTGTACAAACAAGCGAAAGATGTAAAAGTTTACTTCTGTAATTTAAAAAAAAATGATGTTATGCGAATGTTCAATTAAACTTTCCGAGGTGAATATTTAAAATTACGTATTCCGAACTATTTAGGATTGCAGATATTTCAGATATTCCTTTGACCAAGTTAGCAGAATGTTTCAGAATATTCGAAATTTAATTTGATCGATATAAAATCATGCACCAAATTTAATTAATGAGTATGCAAGTTTAAAGTATAAAATGCAAGTTTTCACTCCAATGAAAAGTATAAAAATATCATTTTCAGTTAAATAAGCCACAGGCTTGAATGTAAAAATATGATCTCAAAATCTTAAGAATCAAAATAATAAAATAGAAACTCTAAGCTTGAGTAAAAATCCCCCGAACTCAAGTGAAACTCTCCCTTAACAAAACGAAAGAACTTTAAAAGCTTTGGAACCAGCAATAGCTGTCAATAAAAGGTAAAGCTCTAAAAAAAAGTCAAGCGCAAGAAAATAAAAAAAAAAGAAGCACGCTTCCCCGCAACAATGAACATCGCGGAGTAATCGCCGTCATTCGTCGAAACGACGACGTAGCCGTGGCGAACGACGATGAGCTACGTCAATGAAAAAAAAAAAAGCGCCCCCCACGGCGCCGCGGGAGAATGGACGCAACGAGTAAAAAAAAAAGCTCTCGATACGTGCGCAGCAGCACACACAGTGGCACGTGGGAGAAAAGCCGGCACAAACAGTGCCTCGGTCTGTATGTGCAAGCGCGAGAGTAGAACGAGGATCACTTCAGCCTCCCGTCCTCTCTCGGCGTTTTCTCGCAATTGTAGCTGCTTTACCGACCAGCACAAGCGCGCCGAGCAGCTCGTGATAGCGTCAAACTTGCCGCAGAGCTGTCAAGCAAGCGCGATGCTTTCTCTCTCTCTCTAGCCGCCGCCGCTTCACCTGACTTTATCTCGCGAACCGGAAGCGCCTCTTTGCGCAACCGAGATGCATATGTTTACCAGCGGATACTCAACCAGTTGCGCGCACATTTTCGATGTTGTTGGAGAATGACCGAATCCTTTTTTTAGTATACGATTTTGTGGCTTATTTTCTACTGCTGAAAAATTCATCTATACTAGAGTTTTCGTATCTTGGTAACACGTTGTAATTAATTTTTAAATAGCCTGATGAGGTCAGAAAAATTACTGACGAAACGTCGCAACAATAAACATCTGTATTTTCAATTTTGAAGATGCACCTATCAAACATCTGTGTCATTTAAAATTTTGAAAACACGTCCCAGCCCTCAGCGGATTGTTTAGGTATTACTCAATATCTAATCTAACAACATTATAATTTGAATTATATTATTCATTTCTGCACTTGCGGATATACAGCAAAGTGTGATCCTTAAATCAAACATTTTTGCTTCTTAAAGATAAATTGAATTTTTGATACGAAAAGAAGTATCGCCACGACATCGCAGCCGCTAAATGTGGATTGAAAGAAAGAATGAATGCGTTTGTAAACAAGGCTTCGATATAAAATGAAAAGGAAAAAATATCATTAGATAATTAAAAGTTCTAAACAGAAAAACCTAAACGCATGATTCACACAGATAGTTTGTAAAAAGGGCTTCCCGTTCGAAATTCACCATATTAATCCCGCTTATTCAATTAGTCATAAGATCATGCATGTACACTACACATCTATAATCCAACAGGACAGATTTGATGGATTCAACTAGAATTCTGCAAAATTTATGCATAAATAAACTAGCCATGAAGGCGGGCGTGCTTCGCGCGCAGATTGTAGTTTGCAATAGCAAGCACTGAAATAAATTTAATTCCGGATGCTCGTTAAAATTTTGAATTTCGACATGAACGAATTCGAACATCCGAAATTCTGTACTAACTGATTTCAAAAAGTTCTGTTACTGTAATAAGTGATTTCGAAGCGATAAATTCCAATAATTTCTTTGCTATAATTTTCAGAATAGAAATGTGAGAAATGTGAAATGATAAGTCGAAAATCGCGATATTATTGCATCTTCACTTAACAAAGTAAAAACTTTCAAATAAATATCATTTTTATCAGATCGCTCTGCTGAATTCAGTTTCTATTGGATTTTGGACGTTGAAACTCGCTTATATCGAATTGTAAAATTGAATTTATCTTTGAAGACCTGAGTATAAGACTACCACAGATCAACAGTATTGACAAAAACTTTTAAACCAGAAAAAGAGTTTTATTTCAATATCACTAATTTGACCTCGGATATTGTGACTTTTGGTAATAATCAATATTTTACTGGAAAGATAACAAAATCATCATTCAATTGAAAAATGCGTTCAGAAGAACTTCCACTCATTGTAGTCAAATTCAAACTCAAAACTTTTTCAGTTTACATTTCTGATTCATAATGTTTTATTACGTAAAACCTGCAATGATTTACAGCAGAAACATAGTTTAACAATAATCTAAGCACATCTCTCAAAGTTACAAACCAGATCGCGAGAATTAGTTCCAGAATAGATCTATTGAACGGAACCGTATTGGATGCTACATGTTATTAGTGCCCGATCGTAATTGCGCTATTTAGACAATGGCGTTGTATATAGGCACTGTAATCAACATTGGAATACGAAGTCTATTCTATTCAAATGAGCGATAAAATCCACAAAATTTGACGAGACAAATAATTTCAATTGCAATTTATGATGTTCTTATATTTATTGAATGCAAAACTTCTGAAAAGTTTTCATCTTTTTAGTACAGCACGAAGTAAAACATCGCACAAAAGTAAAATAAAGTTAATAATAGATAGTGATTGTTGAATTTAATTTTTTGTTTAGATTTTTCAATCTACTTCACTAGTAGCAAAAAATTATAAGTCATATTGTAAAAAAGTACGGTTTCGGTGACTAGTTCGACAGTAAGAAATAAATATATCAAAAGTTTTATGCTTTAATGCAATGTTACAGAAAAAATATGCCTGTACTGTTGCTACGCATTCAATTACGTGTTACAAATTCATTTCGTTCTTGTATTTTTTTAAAGAGCTTTTCTATACAGATTTTATATCTGCGGCTAAACTATTATTTATAGAAAACTAATTGAATTAAATTATTTGTCTACTTGAAAAAAGCATACTGTAAATACTGATTTTGTTGCTAACTGAAAAGTAAGTAATGGCCATAATTTTAATAAAAGCCTAGTGAAGTTTTCAGATAAATAAGTCAGTAGCTTCCCGGCAGAACTGAATAATCTTGATATTATCTTATAGACTGTTATTTTAAATTGTAAAGTTGATATATCTAGTTATGCTGACTTAGCCGATTATACTTTTCTCGATTTTACGCCTATAGCAGTTTCTTTGGCGCCCTCGACTAAAATATTTAACAAGGGCATACAGTACTAAGTAGCAAAACCTAGAGCTAGTATGTAATATTGTAACAATGATTTTTTTATAATAAACACATTTACTGACTTATTCGATTATACCAGGGACGATCTATACGAAATGTACCAATTTCATTATAATTATGTCATAATTTTATAGAAACCTATAAGTGCTTTTTACTACGATATCTTTAAAATGTATAATCGCCACTGTAATAATTTAACAATAAATCGCTAACGATGCAAAATCATCTTAGATACTGCAGGTCTAAAGAACGTTTGAATAATTTACAATTTGCCACGCTTTGAACGTATGTGGAAACTTAATTCAAATTTTGATTCCGCATTTCAATTACAAATAAATGAATAGCAGATATATAGTAGCTAGTACAGAACAGTAGACTGGTACACAGTGTATATTGTAACTAGGGCGAAAAGTAAATTTTCCCGACTGAATGTGAATTTAACAGTACGAGTTGTAGACGAGTTAGCAGATGATTCAGCAAAGGCGAGTTCTGCAACCACAAGGTCCGAAAAGTTCATTAGGTCCTCAACAATGTCATAGTTTTTCTCACAACTGTATTGATTTCTACTCCTTATTACGGATAAGAAACATGGCTAGTTGGATTATTTTATCACATGGCAATCTATTTAATCAAAACTTAATAATACGAGTTGTAGGTTTAAAGCGACCTGAAGAGGGCTAAACCTCTTCAGATCGCTTTAAACCTACAACTTATATACCATGAAGGGTGATCTTCAGCTAACATTATTAATAATACGAGTCTTTTATATATTGAACCCTCAGAATCATCTAATAATTCCACTTCAGGAAAGTGCCTATGATAAAAAAGAAGTAATTTTCATACATAATACACAAGATTCATTAGTACAAGTACTACTGCTAATCCTGCTTGTCCGAAATGATGACCGTTTCTTATAAAAGTAAAAGTACAGATGGAAAACTTAAAACGTAAAATCAGCGAAATGACTGAGGACGCGCATTCTCATAATCTCGCTTTATTTAATAACAAAGGGTTTTCGTTGAATTTAAAAAGAAAAAATAAAATAATGCCCTGCAGTTTCAAGTTTACTCGAAAATTTACTACTACTCAAGCTCTGACAGAATGCGACAAAAGATCCGTACGAACAAAATGGGAAATAGTGGAAGAAATAGTATTTTTTTAGTTATAGTCATTGTAAAAAAGTGAAACCAAGGCAGAAGGTCAGCGATAAAACAAGTGAAACGACGAAAAAAAAGAGAGAGAGCGAGAGACAAAAAAGTACAGCGTGGCGGGGTGTAAAAGTACATGACAGCGAAAGGTTTGAAGGTTCATTCTCACGGCGAAATGGATCTCATACTGAAGCGCTTTTATGCAAGCGCTGCAGCAACGCACATACACACACACACACACACATACACACGCACACACGTGTATGTACATTGGTATACCTATATGTATAAGTGGCATGTGCGTGAGAGTCGACGGAGGCGCGTGTCGGTGCGCCGGCCGGTCGGGAATGCGTCCAACAATGTAGCCCGGCAATCGCGCAACAATATCGCCGTTGACTGCGTACTGAGTGCGCGCACACCCTCAAGTCGACATCAGCTGAGCGAACCCACGTGTGTTGGCTACATACCTGCATCTATCTTAACCTTACACTCTTTGCTTGCTCGCGAATAATTGAACCGAAGTTACCTTACTTTTAATCCAAGTTTAAGGTTGCAATCGATCTGTCGATTATTTGAATTATTTCAACGTCATTACGTACATGGTGCACTTTTTTTCAAATTATTCTATGAACTGTTTACATGATTGATTGGAACAAGCTGTCTAATTAGATCTAATATGTATTGCGAGACATTATTTTAGGAATATGTATGTAAAAAAACATACTTGCATAAGTAATGTATGCGATGCATTTTTATTAATAATATGATAATTGGATTTCAGTATTATATAGATGATTCAAAACAGACTTTTGAGCACCATTTCATTCATTTCATTTAAACAATAATGTTAATCTGAAAAAATTCATTTTGAAAATCATCGAGTAATGAAAATGATCAATTGCTGTGAATTATATTACCGTTCATTGTGAAAAAGTTCAATTTAAATCATTTTAAAGACTGAATTTCTCTTGATACTGCACAGTATACATTTTTTAATACTCGCTCACCCGATCGTTAAAATGCGCGCTCCACTGCAGGCGAACGTCGCGTCTAATCAGCGGCAAATTCAAATACCAATATTCCGGAGTGAAACCTATGCAACGGAAAAGGAATATTCTTCAATTATGTTGTGTATATTGTTAAGGTACAAAAGTTTACGCCCCCCTCGTGATAACTGGTATGCTGTATTATTACGTTAATTGAATTTCACATATCTTCGCTTCGGAAATATAGTCATCTGAAAATTAATATACTCGTTAGACCACTTTAATAATTCGCAAACGCAACTCATTGTTCAAAATATATTTATTTACTTATCCTATGTACAATCAAAAACAGTAATGTTAATTATGCGTCGAGATGCGTATTGTACTTGTAGATATATATAGACGTAACTGAAAAGTTAGTATATATATAACTTCGGACTACACGATTTCATATTGATAGAAAATGAAGCAATTACCCGAAAACCAGGTTTCTCTTTCATAATTAAAACTTAAGAACTTCAGTAGAATCGACAAAAACGTCAGACAAATGTTTCATTTATTGATAAAATGACTTTTTTTCATATAAAATATCACGGTGGAAAAGAAAATATTGATTTCTATGAAAGTTCTATCCGATAGTATACATTTGATTGGGTAGCAATTGGGCAAAAAGTAAGGTTAGGGGCAAAATCTTCGAGGGTAAGTAGTATCACGAAGTGAACGTGTAAAGCAACATAAACGGTATGCCGGCAATCCTCTCATGGAAGAATTGTATAGAAAAGAAGAAGCTCAGAAGGAGAAAGAAGAAGAAGAAGAAGTAAGGAAGAAGAGAAGAAAGAGAAAAAGCAAAGGATCTATGTGAGTTGAGAACGCATATACATGTGGAGGACGAGGGCTGGAGCGCGCGCGAGAAGGGAAGAGAACGAGATCTCATGCTCGTCGTGTCTCTCTCTGTTGGCTGCGAGGCAAGAGAAAACGTGGATCGAGAGAGAGAACTAGAAGGGAAGAGCGAAGCAGCAGCAGCAGCAGCGGCGACGGCAGCAGAGTAGCAGCAACGGCGTCGGCGGCGGCGGCGGCAGCAGCAAGAGAAGAGAGACGAGACCGCTTGAAATCCCTCTCTCCTTTCCTGCCTGGCTGGCTGGCTGTGCTGCTGCCGTCCGTCCGCCATGCCACACTACGAGCGCGGCGCAAGCGAGCGAACGTACGTACAGCTAGGCCGGCACGGTCCTGTAGCCCATTTGGCATTTCCCCAGCTATAGCGGCGCTCCTGTAGCCCATCGTTGTTATCGTCCCGCAGCTGCATAAAGTCGGCTCTCCCTGCCTGTCTCTCTCTCTCTCTCTCGCTCTCTCTCTCTCCCTCCAACGCTGTCGAGCTGCTTTTGCCCACGTTACCGCTCTCCCCTCGCCGCGCCCGCACTCCATTTGCCCCTCTGGCTCAGCCATCTCTCTCTCTCTCTCTCTCTCTCTCTCTCTCTCTCTCTCGCTCGCGCTCTCTCTCACTGTAGTCAGCCTGGCAGCAGCCTGACACGTAACCCCCACCACTCCGCCCGACCTATTCTCCGTCTCACTCTATGCCATTCTCTTAACGTGTCGACGACCGTGGCGCCGCCAACAGGGACGCCTTCAAACGCGAACGTTTTCTCTCTTGCCCTCGCTCACAAGCTCACTCTTTCTCTCTCTCTCTCTTTCTCGGCCTCTTCATTGCGTTATATGCTCGCGTACGATCCCACGCCACGGCCCCAATGCCGAGAGACTGAGGCGGAGAGAAACTCAGGCCGCCATGACGCTATATATGCGAGGAGCCGCATCCACCTATATATACACCTATGTGCTCTCTCTCTTGCTCTGTGTGTGCGCGTGTGTGTATATACACGCACGCGTTCTCGTTCGAAATATATATAGCTATAATACGTATATGTATATGGTACTTGCGCTCAGAGCAAGAGAGAGCGAGAGAGATACGTGCATGCAGCAAGCCGTCCTTGTCGTTCTATCGATTCCCCGTTCCTCGTTTCGTGCTCTGTCTCTTTCTCTATTTCGCTTCCTTGCCACCCCATCAGAAAGACAAAGAGAAACTGAGAGAGGTAGAGCGCGCTCTCTTTCGCTCTGCTCAGTAACCTTGGTACAGAATAACCCGCCGTTCAATTCAAGGAATTATGACGGCCCTCTCTCTCCCCTGGCCCATCGCAAGCGCGCGCCGCGCTCTCGCACACATTTCGTTCTTCTCTTTCTCCCTGCTGCTCGTCGTCGTCGTCATCGTCGTCTCATCGTCATTCTCTTATTTTTCTCATTCAAGCTTCTCTTTTCAACATTTTCCGTCTTCCGTCAGTTTTCTTATTTTTTTTATCTCATATATACTTTTTTTTCAACACCGACACGACATAACTTGTATATTCATGTTTACCATCATTACCAGAAACCTCACTACTGTCACCAATGTTATTTACTTTTTTCTACTCTTGTGCAAATTCATCCGACTTTGGGTTAAATGTAAATTCGTGAAAATTTTTTATTTAGTAAAATATTGCTTTCGAGATTGCATTAACAACAAAACTTGAAATTGCTCTCTATATTGGAGGTTATGTAGCTGGTGGTTTGAATGCTGCGTAAGATGCGCTTCTTAATTAGATATTACTTTGCCTTGATTCATGGATTTCTTCGATATTGGTAAAATTTGCAATAACTTGTTCTAATGATGCTAAGTATATAACGTTAGCAATTGTATTAAAATTTCTTGAATTACGTTGTACTAAACAAAGAATTAAAATTCATGACATTTTTCAGTTTTACGCAATACCTTGTCAACATCCCCTATCCAATCAAGATCTCGAATAATACTAAACTCATTTGACCCGTTCAACTTATTTAACCTAATAACCCTTCGAATCATTGATAAATGTTCCTATTTTTATGTTCGTAAAGATCAATAAATATATTTAGTATATAAATTTATATTATTTTGAGCTGCGTTCAATTTCTGCTCTGCAGATGAAACTGTTGTTTTATTATTACAAAAATTATACACTTTATTTTCTTATTGAATGTGTAGAAATTTCATTCAAATAGCAAGCTGTTCAACTTCTTATTTGTTACAATTCGAAGAAAGATGAAATGTTTTGTTCTTAATTTACATATAATTTCATTGACCTAAACATCGATCCGAGTAAATTGAATTACTTCTGCTAAATTTTTTTGCCTTTAGTTTAAATTTGCTTTTTATGCAATTCTATTTTTCCGGTGTGAATCATTTTTTAATAGCATCAATTATTTACACTTCTTTGTGAAAAATCAATTAAAAATTTTATGCTATTACTACATCAGTTTATAATTTAAAATATATTATATTGTTATTCATTTACTGATGAATGCTATTTTTTAAACTAGATTTTCATATTTAATGTATTTTTTAATAGCTATTTTTAAAAAATTTCTAATAAAATTACTGATTTTTCAAAATAAAATTGAAACTATATATTTTTAAACGTTGAGGGTGCCACTGCCTATCATCACAGTGATAAGTAGTGAAAAATTCAACTATATATTTTTATTTCTAGGACCTACGAAAAACTACAATTGGTGTAGACAATTTTACAGTTGCAACCAATACAATGACCAGATAGTTCTGAAGTGTTTTTAATATACGAAAAGTTTTTAAACAGAAACAATCAGAAAATATTTATCATATATATAGTTACATAAATTATAAATAAATTATGAACGATAGTAGTATGAGCCCATACTATTAACGATTGCAAAGCTGCACTTTTCAAGTAAATCTACGAAATTTATGATTTTCAACGAGGCAACACAATAATTTAAAAATCACAAAAGCAAAACGTTTTACTTTTCGCATAGGGACCCTGTTTTTGTCTTAATCAATGCATTTCCGTGTTTTTGTAGACATGTATGTACTATTCCATTTGCCATAAAATGTAAATAATATTTACCACTGAATAATTAATTCTATTGATTGTTTATTTCGTATACAAAGCTAAAGAGGTTTTATACTTTACACTTCTAGCTATGACTTTACTAGAAAAATTTTCCATTGCTATTCGCTCGAAAAGTCCTTCGTGTGATCTTACAACGCAATAACCCAATAACTGAAACCCAATAGCCTTTTTAAGACAAATGTTTTTGATTAATCAAAAATAACCAAAAAATAACAATCATACGGAGTTACATAAATTCAACGTAAACTGTGAACGATTGCAAGTAGAATCAATCATAAACTGATAAGTAATCTTTGATTATACACCCAGGTTGGTAGAGGGAGCGCTGGTGGCCTATTTTTTATATTATCCGCAATATATAAACGACTATAGGTTAAGGAAAACATTTTTATTTAATCTTGGATCAATAGATCAAATTAAAAACCTACATTTTATGCATTGGTCCAAAATTGGGAAACAATTAGGAATGGCGTGATTGAGAATATGATGAGGTGCCCAGACAGAATATTTTTGGAAGGCAGTAAGAAACATTGCCGGTGGAAAAAAAAATTGTTTGATTACGTGGAAAATAATCTCCAAACTTACATAATAGTCACTTTTAGGCAAATCCAATCATAAGCTTATATAATCTTATCTTACTACTGCAGTATTTTTTTAGTTAACATTAGTAAATTTAAAATTGTTAGTTAGTTAACCCATTAAAGCCCAGGTAAAAACTGGGATAGGTAGCCTCAAACAAACAATGCCTCTCATAGGTAAATTGAAAAAAAAATTACCCGTGTTTTTTTTGTCATTTGCAATTGGTTATAAAAAGTTATTTAAACAAATTATTAATTTTTTTTTTTGAAAAAATAAAAACACCAATTGATTATACGACAAAATTTAAGACAATAACCTATATGACGTTTTTTGTCAAACTCTATTTTGATAGTGTGAAATCGTTATAAACATTCGGAATTTTTTAAAAATTTTATGATTTGGAAAACTAATTACACTATTCGATTTTATGGAAATAATTATGAAGAAAATCTAATTAGCATTTTTCATTAGTATTCATTTTGTTCTTCGTGATTTTTTCTATAGAATTAAATGGTGTAATTAGTTTTTCAAAATCATAATTTTTTTTTTTAATTTCCGAATGTTTATAACGATTTTACACTAACAAAATAGAGTTTGACCAAAATACGTCATGTAGGTTATCGCCTTGAATTTTGAAGTAGAATCGATTAATGCTTTTATTTTTTCAAAATAAAATTTTTTTAAATAATTTGTTTAAATAACTTTTATAAATAATTGAAAATGACAAAAAAGGGTAATTTTTTTTCAATTTACCTAGAATGGCATAGATAGTTTGAGGCTACCTATAGTTTTTACCTGGGCTTTAATGGGTTAAACCTACTAAATAATACAATTAAAAGTCTTGGAAGAATTTCAAAAACTAGTGGATTCAAAAATTGATTGCGAGTTTTTGAAGAGCTTATGTGTTAATGAATTGTTAAAGGCGCCTTCCTACATTTTATTATGTTAACAAGTTTTTAAATCATCATGCCTGTTGGTATCGCGGATAAACCATACGCCATTTGGTGGATCTACAATATGGTGGCAGTAAAGGATATAGATAGTATAGCCTAACGTTAATTTTACCCTTTATAGCCGTCATTTTTCGAGGTTTCGGCGCCCTCGTCGGGAATAGTTTTCACCAATTAATCAGAGAGCTGGCTACATAGAACAGTGCCGATAAGATACACAACGGTTTCTGCTGACAAATAGTTCGATCACCAAATAACTATTCTGCCGGTTTGCATATAAATGGCAGACGGTTTTCTACGTCGGAAAAACTTGGCTAAAAATCGATGAGGTACACGCGTGAAACTTTTTTCAGGCATTGTTAGAAGATTCTATTGTTAGATAACAATAGAAGCAAATTAGCAGGTCGGAAAAATCTCGGTAGAAGAAATTCAAAGTCCCGTAAAATTTCCATGAAAACTCCAGTAGGGTGGATGCGAAAACTTTTTTTATGAATTTAGAGTTCAAGGAAGAGCGGTGTTTGAGTGGCAGAAAATTATAACGGAAACCCCTCGGCAAGAGACATTAAAAGTCATGGGAAAACCCCTGAATTCTGCACGGAAAATCCGATGAGGTACACCCACTTACCAATCAATGAATTTACTAAAATTACTCAATTTCCAGTAAAAAAATTTCTTGATTTAAGAAATTTGATTTAAGAATGTAGGTTCAAGAGCGTTTGCCTCATCTTAAGCAATTATTTATAAGAACCAGTAAATTTAAGACATTTTCTTCCGGTATTTAAACAATGACTTGATAAGTTAGGTATCAAAATTGTTCGCAACTATTATCAGACGCAATTATTATCGCGACGCAAATAATTTCAATAGCTAGCTTCATCTAATTGCACAAAGAAATTGTTCTATAGTTCTAAGTTTCCTCTCATGGTTTAAATGTGAGTGGTTGATGATCATAACTGTAAGGAATAAGGTGTCTTGAAATTTCAATCTCATACCTGTCATGAATCGTTTAAAAGTATTTTAGTTCTTGATGAAGATGATACTATACTTGGCAACAGAATCTGACTAGCACGATAGAACATTCACGCCTCCACTTTGAAATAATTAACGAATATTTATTAATCATCGTGGATGTTTATCGATCGTGTATACTGCAGCTAGTACGTTTGATTCTAAAATGTTAAATGATCAATACTTCATTTCAAATAGTATTACTGACACATTCAAAAATATTACTGACATCCGAACAAAATATATTATGCAATGATACAATAATAGCACTTAAGAGGATGACGGAGTAAATGACCGCTTCGGGAGAAACGATTATACATAAATAATTTACAGTTAACATGAAATATAGCAGTCATCCACCCTTTTTTAAGTCTTAACGCAGGGTGGATGACTATTTTTATTGCTAAAAACTAAATATTAAGCAAGCCTAACCGATTCTACGATACGCGTTGCTAGAGGGGTCGCAACGTCGAGTAATTTTGTAATCGTTCTTGCTCGTTTAATATTCACTTTTGGTTAATTGTTGGATTGAATAACATAAAGAATAATGAGAAACTACAAAATTCCATAAAAACTTGAAATTGATCGCGTGTAATCGTTTCTACCAATTTTTAGGTTAAGTTGCGCTCCGTCTTTCTCTTAGACATATCTTAATATATAATATACTTTTGCTTTCATAGTTTTCTATTTGGGCTGATTTGTTATGTATTTATACTTACTGTGCACATATTAACATAAATTTGTGCATTATAATTTGATTTAATGCTTTTCTGCTGGTTGTAGTCTAGTACTTATATTTAAATAAATAAAATCAATAAATAATCAATTATGAACTCTAAATATTTTGATGACGCCTGGCATTTATTTGCAAGTAAAATATTTTTTCATTTTTATTGATTCCTCATTAGGATAAATTAGATCATAAACGTGCGCAAAAGCAAAATTAAAATGACTCATAAAAACCTTTGCCTTTTTGACAAAAAATAAGAAAGTAATAGTAAATTTAGGACATATCAAACAATAACGAAAAAGTTCATGCAATAAATTGAAAAAAGCATGATTCGATATGGATCAAGTAGCATGCAATGCGTTAACACTGAATGACAAATGTATACGATCAGCTTATTCTTTATTAAAGAATAAATTTGTTAATCCATTTCGTAAAATGAAAAACAAGGTGACTAAAATATCAATGATTTATTCCTGATTAAGTGACAATAATTGACTAATGTTTATACTGAGAAAAATTAACTCTTGTCACTTACCTTTTTTAAAGGAGATCATTACTATATTTTAAAGGCATGATTTTTTTATATAATCGATCTTAGCTATATTTTATTGTAGCTAACTTATAAAGAATATTTCGAGAATACATGAAGAAAAAATATTTAGAAAATTGGAACACTTCAATGTTTCTTTATGCAATTTTTTCCAAAAAAACGGCATCGGTATAGCCCGGTATAATATTAAAAAACAGATTTGAAACGATTTCAAAAGTGATGATAAAAATATTATAAATATGAATCGAAAAAAAAATTTCAAATTAACAAATACTGCGCGTAATGGAGTAACCCAATGTGAGTCATAGCTCCATATAAATTAAATAAAATCTGCCGAATTCAATGCTTTATAAATGCACTTCTTACCAGGCATAAGAAAAGTGCATCCACCGTATTTTTCAGTATTTACTGGAAAACAATACGGTTAAATCAAACTTACTGTTTGATCTAATTTACTAAAATATTTGTATTACTAATTTCAAAAAAATGGTTTGTATTTAATCTGAATTTTTTTTCGGTATGTCTCTGCATATTTCTGGTACGGCTGAACCAATTTGATTAAGAGTGGTCCCACGTTATTTTTACATGCTTCCTTGTTTAATCTTTATTATTATTTCCTTGCTCTGACTATTGAAATAAGTTAGTATAATATTATTTGCAAACTTATTTAGCTTTTTAAATAATATTTTCGAGTTATAAATTTGCACTTAGTGTCGATAATATAGGTCGCCAGCGGTCGCTAAACCTTAGCTAGGCAACGTCCTTAAATAACTTCATTAAATACATACATTCAAGTCCTGTTTACGAAAAGTTGAGATATGTTCACTTTTCTTGTTATAAAGAGCCTATGCGTAGTTTTATAACAAAAGAGATACCAAAACTTCATTTCTGATTACAAATTTACTTCAATTCTGTACTATAGCGCGTCCCTCAACTTCAAATCTATCTTAGTGATTAAATTGACAATATATCATAATCATCTCAACGGTCTGTGCTGTTAATTACTAATAAATAGGTCTTATAAAAGTATTCAAACCTATA
This sequence comes from Galeopsomyia nigrocyanea, assembly GCA_035047105.1. Classification (NCBI taxonomy): domain Eukaryota; kingdom Metazoa; phylum Arthropoda; class Insecta; order Hymenoptera; family Eulophidae; genus Galeopsomyia; species Galeopsomyia nigrocyanea. The sequence continues at coordinate 17,924,230 of JAWWMK010000008.1, read as the reverse complement.
TATACATCTTCAAATTTTTTGTACGTAAAAAAAACTAAAGAAACATGTGCAACTGAAAAAATATACTCCGACTGTAATTATAATTCGGGCTTCATAAGAAATATCTTAAGAGGATGACGGAGCGCAACCTAACCTAAAAATTGGTAGAAACGATTACGCGCGATCAATTTCAAGTTTTTATGGAATTTTGTAGTTTCTCATTATTCTTTATGTTATTCTCCAGGGTGGATGACTC
>JAWWMK010000008.1:17884882-17917079 GCA_035047105.1 Galeopsomyia nigrocyanea | reverse complement strand
CGCCCCCGCCCGCCCCCCCCCCCCCCAAACAAGGAAAATTGAAAATCTGATTCATTGTCGTGTAAAAATTGTCCTAATAAAGATATCGACATCAAACTTTTTCATCTTAAAGTACCCACTAAAAGCTTTTATTTTCTTCGCCATACGTCTGAAAATCTCGGATTTACGCCCCGCAAAGTCACTGTTTGCATAACATCTTATTTATCGAAAAAACTTAATTTACCGCGCTTTTATGAACGTTAGAGTAAACGAAAATCATTTTTAGAGGCCTCATTTTCTTCGTTAAGATTTGTACTATTGACTGAACGGAGCTGACTGTCCAAAAAAATTTTTTTTTCCTAGTTTTAAAACCAGTTTTTCCAAAATTTTGAATTTTTTTATGAAAAAATTAAAAAAGTCGTTTTACAACTTGGAAAGTTTTTTTTTTTAATTGGCTCCGTTCAGTCCATAGTAAACAGATCTTAACGAAGAAAATTAGGTCTCCCAAAATGATTTTCATTTACTTTAACATTGAGAAAAGCGTGTAAAGTAAATTTTTCCGATAATTAAGTTGTTACGCAAACGGTGACTTTGCGGGGCGTAGATTTGAAATTTTTAGACTATGCCGAAAAAACTAAAGCTTTTACTGAGTACTTCAAGATGAAAAAAAAAATTCATGTCGATATCTTTATGAGAATAATTTTTTCACGACAATTAATAAGACTTTCAATTTTCTTTGTTTAACACCCTCTGGCCCTCTTAATATATTGTTTAACTTAACGTTATACCTTTCACAACGTCCGTGAGAAACAATACGTTCGAGGGCTCCAAATTAATTTCTTTCAGTATATTTTTATAACTATCAGCTTCTTGTTTAGGACCTACAGTCGTATCGAAGTGGCCACTTATATACTGCAAATGAATGTTAGAAATTAGAATACTAGCAAGTTATCATCAACAGTTATATTCAATTATGTACCTTCAACAAATTTCCATGCACTGAGTCCCCATACAGTAGTTTTTGAGCTTCAACACTCCCACTTGAATAGATGTAAAGCTTTTTATCCATGTTTGTCCATTCTTCAAAAGCTTTTGGAACATCATCATAGACACTAAAAATTCAAACAAGTGAATCAATAAAAACTAAATTCATCTTATAAAACTCAGAAATAAAAACACGAGCGCAACTTGTAATGATTTTTTGATTGATGACTCTAATAAACTTGATTAACTCAAACGATAAAAGTTTGACGCTATTGGGGTAAGTCTTATAGACATTACCATGTGATTGTCGAAAACGACGTGAACAGCGTGAAGAATTGTATACTGCCCATAATTCCGAATATTATTTTGAAAAATACTAAAGTGACGGAAATTTTCAATGCACCAATACCAAATTGACAAAATGAAATGATAGATGTTTTAAATATTTTTGAATATTGCAGCGGATCGTTCGAATTTGAAATTCAGTGCGAAGAATCGCTAAAATTTTCATGTTTTAATATTAACATTTTCAGTATGCGCCGTGTGTTATACAAATTTACTTTTTTTTTCGCGTAAACTGTGCAGTCCCGCACATATCCATGTAATATTATATTTGAAAAATTATAAGCACCTAAAGAGTACCAAAAATAATATGTTTACTTACTGGCCTTTAATGGGCTTATGTGCAGCTTTCCACATATGTCCTTGCAACTGCTTCAGTGCGCCAGTTTTGCGATCGTTATCCATTTGCCAGAGTACATTTTTGATGAGAGTTTCTTTTGCCTCTTCCTCGGTACCTTCTTTGATGGGCACAAATCCATCGACTTTTTTCTCTTCATCTTCTTTGGCCTTGAGTAAATAAATTTTTGTAAACAAACACGTAACGTTTGGAATAAATAAGCTTCGATATATGTAAATAATATGCGTCGAAACAGTACTAAAACTGAATCTCATAAATAAAGCATCTATGTTTTTTTAAGAATTATGAAAACATTTACATCAACTATTAGTTAATAATAATGTAACGGATTTAAATTTACTTTGTTTGCAAAATTATCCACGAAACGTAACTTCAAAATTTCTACGAACTTGCAAAACGGAATTAAACCAATCGTAAATTCAAATTCAATATAGTTATACCAAATTTTTATGTACCTGTTCTTTCAATTTAGCAAAATCTGCCTTGAACTCTTCATCATTCCATTTCTCGTCAACGTGTTTTTTCAAAAATTCACGTATATACGGAAAGAGCGTATCCTGCAAAAAAAAAAATCAATAATCATCCATGAAGATCAAGAAAGCTTTACGATAGTCTGACGAAAATTGCGAATAATTTTTTTTTCTTGCGTCAGAACAAAAAACAAAAAAAATCGCATATTGAGTTTCACGAAGCACACGTGCAAAATAAAAAAATACAATACATAACGGCTTCACAAGCGAAACACAATACATCTTTTCCTCTGCTTAGAAACAAGAGTCTTATTTTATTCTTTTCTCTTTATTCTTTCTAATTCTCACAGATGGCGAGATTGCGAACCAATTTACAGTACTAATTGTTAATTACAATCATCATTATTTGAGCGTTACCAGCAACAGATAAACTTTTGAAAATTTGAATCGTACCAGATACAATTTCAATGATTGGGTGAGAAATTTATTTAAAATTTGTTATTTTATGATTCGTTAATCGATATCTTTGATCAATTTCACGAAAATTTGCATGAAATATTACACAATGAAAAATGTTTATTGATCAACTTATTGTTATGACTTCGATTTTTAAGCAAGTTCATTAAACAAACCGTAAAATTATGATTATTGTTAATAAATAATTATTGATCGGATTTTCAGGGAAAAGTTTTGTAAATGAACATCAACGTTCAACATGCAATTAAAATCAAGAATAAAGTAAGATGAAAAATAAAATCGACTATGTAGAAGATTAATCGAAAGGGAGGGGTGGCTTCTCGTACGGAAACCGTTAGACACAGAATGGCTCCTCTGCTCTTCTTCGACTCTGGCGAGCGTGCATTTCTCATATACGCGAAGGTAACCATTAATTCGCCAAGAAATCTCTCTACTTTCAAACAATCAACTACCGTTTTTACATTCGAACCAATAGCATCGTGCTCGCGCAAAACGTGCTTTTTATGATGCCAAAAGTAAATTTTCGAAAAAAAAAAGTCGAATTGGCCTGGCATGTCTATACGAGCGAGTAGTCCAACGAGCGTATATAATACGTGATTTCCATTTAAAAGGCCTGGCGAAATTAAAGGGAACAAAAAAAAACTCGAAGGAGCGACAGAGCGAGAGAGAGAAAGAGAACGCGAGAGAGTGAAGCAAGCTCAATGGCAGCAACGTCCGACATTGTCGTTTCTCGAGCAGCCACTAGAAAACCTTCAGAGAACGAGGAAAAAACTTTCGATCTTCGAAATAATCGATTGAGCGTGTTTTCAAAGCCATCGTCGACGATAATGACGCAAGAAACGAGCCACATTGAACGTACTATCAGAGATAACCGGGAAAATTCAACAAAAACCGTGCGGCCTTTTCCACTAGCGCGCCGTCTCCCCCCGGCGCCATGCAGCAGCACAGCGTTTCCCTTTGTGCTTTATTCCGTTCGTGCAAAATTCTCAACACACACACACAGGCAAGCAAAAAATAATGTTCACGCTCCTTTGGTGCATTCTCATTTGATAAATACCTGGACGAAGCTAATGCTAGAGGTGGTGCCCTCGATGTCGAGGAGGATCGCGGACTCCTGGCGCAGCTCCTCGGAAGCGTCGTCGGCACTGCGCTTTTCACCGGCCATTTTATTTTTCCCTCACTGAGAGTACAACAAATAAATGAACACCCACTAGGTTCCACTGGCGAGATTGTTCGAGGAAAATATGGTCGGCTGAACGTAGCACGGACAGTCGGACAGATAGACAGGCAGGCAGACAGGAAGGTGGAAAAAATGCGTGAGCGAGCAAAGCGAGCGACGACTCCGGCCGGCAGCAGACCGCGAACAGGCACACACTTGCTCCCGTCTCGTAGCAAGCCAGCGAGCGGCGACACGTACACACCGACAGGCGATACGTCCCGTGTCCGTGTGAGAGTTGGGTGGCAGGAGGGAGGTGGGATGTGTATATATATATATATATATTTGCATGCGATGTTTGACTGTGTTGGTGCGCTCGCGCTCTCTCTCTCGCTCTCTGGGAGCTCCTGGCCTCGCGCGCGCGCGCACACACACCAGTCAAGTAAAAAAGGGGATTTGCAACAGGACCGTGCGAATTGGCCAACTGGAACCTCTCCCGAACGCGCGCATCCTCTATTTTGTTCCAGCCCCCCGCTCAACATCGAGGGGAACAAACACACTTCTTTCTTTGTCGGCTCCTTTTTTTTCCTCTGTCTTTTTCTTTGGTTCCCGGCAGTTCTCCAGCTGTAGGCACCTTTTTTCCTTCAAAACACGTGCTCTCTTTCTTCGTTGATCGTTTCTCCATACTTTTTTGCTCCGCAATTCTATATTATTTTCAGCGTAATAGAATATGACGGCTCCTTATCAACAGTGATTACGTTTGAGACGTTTGATTAAATTCTTGCATTCTCTGTCGTCGTATAACGTTCAATAATAGAGCACGAAAATGTTACATTCGTGCATGTTTCAAGCTCAGGATGAAATTCATGAATTTCCAGTTCACATTCAAAAATGTAATATTTTCTTTACCGTGCCTTATCAAAGCATAATGAAATCCCCCAAAAAATTGTATAAAGTTTATCGAATACTTCGACGAACATTTGGTCAACATTTTCCATCAGATAAGTGCATAATCCACTTAATCAGCACTTTGATCATAGCTCGCAATCTGTCGCACAACAGTGAGCAAGATCAAATCCATCTCGAGCTAAGCTATAAAAAAAAACGTATATGTGGGGAGAAGACCAAAAAATTGGGAGAACACCACCGGGTGATGTCGGCCCTGGGCGCGACACAGTGTGTTCTCCGTCTGGCACATAAACACAGACACATTCACGGACACGAGGGAGAGAGAGAGAGAGAGAGAGGCAGGGCAGGATGAGATGCAGGCGAAAAGCTCGATGTGTGTACGTATAAAGGTTGTCGATGTGTGTACGTGTGCGAGAATCGCTACTCGGCGGTCCCCGACCAATGGCAATGAATACACTTCCAGACGACGTTCCCCCCTTTGCTCCCTCGCAGGCAGTCGGCGCCGCCGCAGCCGCCGATATGCTGCTTTCCCCAAGCAAAAATCCCGCCCGTGACGACGACCTTGCCCGCTGTACGATGAACCCGCGAAGAGACCTGCGCCGCTCTCTCCGAAAAATTTCTTTTTCACAACTGGATTTTGCTGCTATTTTCGTATACCTAATTTCGTTATTGCTGCAATGATGGTTATTTCAGTTCCAATTTCTCGCAGTTTATACATCAGGATATTTTTTGTCGACAGAAATACTCCCAACTCGTTGCAGCTTTCTTTTTTCCAATGTCAGATCGCAATTCCGAAGCATAACTCGTCTATCCTATCGTAGTGCTCCAACCAACGCAAGCTGCGATAGGAAAATCAATAGAATTTCCATTACGATTCTCATTTTAATCTCGTCATTGTTCCCGATCCAATCGCTTTGAAAAAGTAAAAGAAAAGGTCATGCCCTGCCTATATAACGAGCCAGCTGTTCAAGGACTCGAAAAACGTTGAAGCCGCGAGAACGAAACAGAGATTCGACTGCCAAACAAAAGACTTGGGCATTTAAAGCCGGCCGGCTTGGTTTGTAACATATACACACGAAACCCACACACACATATTCAACGCACGTTCGGCGAGCGCGCGCGCGCGCACTACGGCGCGGCATTTAAACGTTGACGTAAGCCGGCCGGCAAGTTTTGCCTGCCGTGCACACGCCACACGTGCCGAAGCGATCGACACGCGTGCACGTGGTATAACACCGATTGCATGTGTGCTTTGACGTCTTGATTAGCTTGGCTAAATATAGCTGGCGAACCGCTAACTCGTCGACAGCTATTAAACGCTGCGCGATGATGGATTTTTGTACATACTGTTATAGCCATTATAGGCATCGTATATACGCTCTCCGTATTGAGATAGTTTTACCTATACGATTTTCCGTTATTGTGTTTGTCTCCAAAAATGTACGGATGGATATATAGTTGTCGGCGAATCACGTCTGACTATAATCGATGCTTATCTACTTAAAAATTCTGTTTATCTATGGAGATGAACTAATATTTTTAAATTGCTTAATGAGATGCTGCGAAAATAATTAACTGTAAAAATGTAGTTTTTATCACAAAGATGAAGATTAAAGGATTTCATTATGGTGAATACGGGAAATTCAGAGGGTTTGGATCACTAAATTAACTGAAATTGAGTAAGTAGACTCTGGAACAGAAATTGTAAATTACAAAACTCGCAATTTCGAATTTATTATATTTACTTGTGTATTCCATTCGTCTCGAATTGTAGGGTCTTTGAAATGAGACCCTGAAAAATTTTTCTCATTTTTTTTTGTTCAATTAGGAAAATATATAACAAATTCCAGCTCATTCAATAACTCAGAGTTTTTTTTTCACTGCGCAAGTGCGAGAAGAATGAAGAAATAATCGTGATATTTCGTATGTATACCAAGCGAAAATTCTTCCTTTCTTGTCAAAAAATTACTTTATAATACAGTATAAAAATTAATTTACACACGATATATATTGCGTCCTCGCGCAATATCTTAAAAAATAAGACAAATACATATTTACAACTTTAACTAATGAGCTAGCCTTCTAAACAATGGCATATTGCTCATACAGCAGTTCTCGTACTCTGTAATAATCTTCTGAAAGGCAGCCTTCCAAAATAATTTTACCAGCTTCGTGCTGAAACATAATAGCGAAATGGATTCGTAAAATTAAATAATGTAATGATAAATTATACTGTTATGAAAATAATATAATACATACCCTACGAACTGCAATGGTATTATTACAGCACCATAGAACACCGCCGCTGAATTCCGAGCTAATGTTCGCTTTCGTTAATATTTGTTTGAAATCTGATAATTTCAGTTCATTGATAAATGCAGTTTGATGGCTTGGGATCTAAAAAAGAAGTACGAATGAGAATATCAATAATTTTGACTTTGATGAAAATCAATTGATATGAATTACCTCGTTGAGGGGCAAAGGCTCCAAAGTAAGAATCTTTTCGGTCCTGTCAATCATATCTTCCGTTTCATCATCCATGACAACGTCACGGCAAACTTGGTCGCGAGCTGTTATCAGTGCATCTACCCACGCTACTTCGGTATCGCCTTTTCCTCGCGAGAACTTCAATCCACTGACCAGAGCATCTGTCAAACGTACCTGAAAAAAATTATGATCACCACCATCTCTTAATGTGAAAATACAAGAAACTTTTTACGTGCAATTCCGATTTTAAATTTCAGTCTCAGAAGCCACATCTCAGGCTTTGTTGCGTTGATTCATACAAAATTATAGTAAAGTACCTGATAAATGTGCGTCTCAGTCGTTGCATCTAATGTTTCCCCTTTGCCAGGGATAAACACACGTGCGCCAACGCTTTGCGCCTGTTGAGCTAATAATTCAGTGTCTTTTGGAGAACCTCTGACCAATACAACTCTTCTTGGTCGAAGCTGAGCCAAGATTTTTTGCAAAGACTCGCCGTCCGACCTTCCCTCGAAATCAATAAAAGTTACAGCAGCATTCACCGCAACTGTACGAGTGCTCTGAACGCATTTTGTTGGAATGTCAACTGCATTTTCTGGTGTTGGTTGAGTTGCTTCCTCAGGCTTCACGTCAATATTCTCTTTATTATCCTCAGCTTCAGGTATTATTTCCGCTATTTTATAATCTTCAGGCCTAAAAAAATATGAATGTAGATTCAATTTTTACACAATTAAAATTACATTTATAATAATAAAAACGTAAAATCATACTTGATAATTTCTCCATATTCATCTACTTTAATCTTTTCTTCAACGAATGGAAACATTGGGTGTTGTTTTTTGCTCTGCTTGAAAAAGCCCGGTTTATGTTCTTGTTTAACAAGCAAATCGTGCTTTCCTTTCGCACCGCCTACTTCGATTTCATCCTCAGATTCTGAGCTAACGTCGGCAGTATCCCTGCAAAAATACATCACAATGAAATTCTCCGCAATTTAAAAGCTACTTCAATGAGTACTCATTGATTAATTACATTTTCTCCTGTTTTTGCAGCTCTTGCTTTTGTTTTTCTTTCTTCAAATATTCTTCTAGCTCAGCTCCTTCTAATTTAACTTTCTTTTTGATATCTAATACAATATTTCGGTTTCCTCCATTCTCAACGAGATCTCTGGCAAGTGTTCCTGGAGATGTCCTACTAGTTATAATAATACTATTTTGAGGATTGCTGCACCATTGCAAAAAGAGGTCACGGGAAAAGCCGCACTCCATATCAGGTGTACTGGCTAGCACGACCTAATTTATTAAAATAAAATTAATAATTCAACATAGCTTGCAAACAAAATAGATCATTCAGCATACAAATATAAGTTTCAATTTTCTTTTTTAATTACTCATTTTTCTTTACCTTAGGACTAGGAACTTGATTTAGTTCAGCCATACTGTGACACAATTGTAAATGTTTGAATTGAAAAGGATTATTTCTAGCCCCTTCAAAACTTTTCATAAGTTTATCACTCATCCATTCAATTTGCGATTTTGCAAATTCAACAACATTGTAACTGACATTGTTCAATAAAGCTAATGAATAAGCTAACAATCCAGATTCTTTGTTCCTCCACAGTTGATCCAACATATGAGCCAATTCTAATACTCTGCCTGCAGTGTCTACTCCCACAAGAACATTTCCACCACCTCTGAGAGTCTGAAGGATGTTTGCTGGAAAAAAAGGTAATGATAACATGATTCAATAGGTATTTACAAGATATTTACTATTGTAATTAAATTAAAAAAAATTAATTTAATGAATGTAAGAATAGTTTTTACTCACTCATTAATTTTTCATCTCTTGTACGTCGTCTAGCTTGCTGATAAGTTGCATTGAAACTGTCTGTTATAAGAAGCGATGGTCTCTGCAACCTTTCTAATTCACATCCATTCAAATGTCTCTCTTTCTTGTGATTAAAGTCAACTGCATAAATGATGTCTTCTTCACCAACTTTTACTATTTTCCATATTGTTCCACCAATCATGTGACCTGCTGGAAGAGGTGTCAAGGTGACACCATATCCTTTACCCTTCATTGATATACTTTGATTATACTTTAATTGCACAATTTTATCAAAAGCAGCATCCACATCATCAAGAGTAAATAAAGTAAAGTCTTCCATATTGTGTCGAGACTAAAATAAAATCAATGATTATGTCAAGAAGTAATTGAAGAAAGGTCTCTTTGAAATATGAAGAACTTACTTGAAATATGTCATACATAAACATTTGCCCCATTTTGTAAACAGGGATAGTGGCATAAATAGGACAACTCAAACCACATTTTCCAACCAGGTAAGGCAAAGCTCCCAAATGCAAAGGATCAGGATAAGATAAGAGAACAGCATCAATTTGATTGACATGCCTACAATGAAATTTTAATTGATACATTTATGCTGATAAAACAAAAATAAAATGAGATATGTGAATGTACCTTTTCAATTCTTTTATAAAATCTTGATCAAATTTTTCATCCCAACCACAATCTAATAGGATACGTAATTCATCAACTTGTAGAATATAACATGGGGGAGACTCATCTAATGCACCAGATATGGCATGCAACTTAATAATAGAAGTCATTTTGATTGTCTATCTGTAATAAAATAATAGAATTGGTTATAATTCATACTAATTCATAGCAACAGCAATACTTTGTTATAATTTGTACTATTTGTGAAAGAAAAATGTCAAATAAACTAAATAATAAATTGAAAAAAATTGATACTACTGTAGTAAGTTTGAATTATAAGGATCATAGTAATAACTAATTTCAAGTAATTGACAAATATAAATCGCGTACAATAATAAACATGAAGTTTTTGTGGGTAAGAGTTGTAAATTATTCTATTGTCGAAAATCATAACCTAAAAGTGGAGCCTATGTTTACGTTACTGTAACAAAATTGTTATAAAGAATACTCAATTACAATGTATAAAATAACTTGTTCAGTCGATCCAAAATATTTGCAAAAAGAAACAGCTAATAATACGTTAAATAAATAAAAGTATCAGCATTTCTAGAAAAATGTATTGCTCCAAAACCGACAAAGTTCGTGCTGCCGCTTACAAGCTTCAAAATGTTATCGACAGAGTCGCGCGGTACGGCGGCGGCCCGGCGGCATCAATGCTGTGACAGTCATAAGACGAAAAAAGTTAGTTTGAAGTTTTTTACGAAAAATTTAATTTAAAGAAAAAAAAATTGGTCATTAACCGAGAAAAAAAGTTCTGATGATTTCCAAATCATTCTTGGTTCACACTGATCCGAGTATATTCTCAACAAACTATAAAAATTGAAAAAATATCAATAAAACGTCATTTAGGAGTCGCAGTTTCTGCACGTGCCCGGTGCCGCGGACTTTTGTGCCACAACCTTGAAACCGCCACGCGTTTGCGAATATAGAAATTACGAGTTTGATCAATAAGTCGAACGTAAAAAAATCACGTATGTATGTACATCAAGTCAAAAATATGCACGGCTGCATCCTTAAAAATAATTTTATCAGCATAAATGATTTTGCCTTACGTGAAAGAGCGTAAAAAAATGCAAAATCACGTTTTTTTCGTAACCGGCGTCTGTCACAAAACACACACGCGGCGGCGCGCGAAAGAGTGAGAGAGAGAGAGACAGCGCTAGGAAAGCGCAAGTAGCACTTCCGGCGGCGCCATTAGTCCACCTCTTCGGCGGCGGCGGTTGTTCCTCGTCTGTGGCAAGTGTGCGTGTCTCTCTTCGGTAGAACGTTGCTCGCGCCTTTTTTCACGCGTGCATTACATCCTCGAATCCACGAAAAAAACCGTCGCATCGAGCCAACAAGTAAGCATTTCACGATAATAATGATAAATAATTATTAAAATCGCGCGAATGCACACGCATGCACGCACGCTGAACGAGCGATTCCCGGCTCCCGCAAATTTCAAAGGGGGGTAAAGGGAGTAGAAGGAAAAGGAAATGCTGACCCGATTATTATAAGAATTACGTCAGCTCGGCGAACGAACGTTTATTTAACGAATTCGTGGTGACTCGAAGGGTTGGCGTGCTAAGCAAGGGTGTCGTTTATCGACAAACGCTCGGCGCATCTTTCCCCTCGTTTCTCCTCTCTCGCTTTCTCTCTCACCTCACTCCATCTCTCTTTCGGCGTGTGCGTGTCGCGCGCATGTTTGTGGTGTGGCGTCGCGTCGTTCTCTCGCTCACGCTTCTTCTTCCATCTCTGTCCCACTCTAGGTGCTTGACTCACGCGCCGGACCAAGCAGTCGGACGATCTTCCACTTTGCCGTTGTTTTTGCATCGACTTCAAAATGAACAATCTGGTAAGTAAACAAATTTTTTATTGCTGCTTCGATGTTATATGCATGTTTGATATTTTATGTTCCTCGTGCGTTTGCAAATAGTAATAATGCTGGTCGTCATGCTGTTTGTTGCTTCCCGGTTTAAAAATAAAGCTCGGCTATGGATTCTATTTTAGCGGTCAACGATTGTTTTTTTTTAATCGAGCGCGCTCGGAATCCGGTGCAAAGTGATTCAGCGTCGGCGATAAAATCAATAGTTGAATATCATGTAGCGCACATATATGAGCTCTCGCTTGTTTCTCGTATTCAGTTCACTCTCGTGCCCGTATATCGTCTTTGACATCGTTTTGATAGCGCGATTGGCGCACTCGCTTGCTTTTTTTAATAAGCCGGCATTACAGTATAGAAAGAGAAAAAAAAAGAAATTGTGTTTGCGTGCAGTTCATTTTCTAGTTTGCGTGTCGTCACCGCTTCAACATGATTTCGCTATGTGCGCCCCCGGCCTCGTTCTCTCTCGAAGAGGTTAGCTTCCCGACCTTTTCTCGACTTCACCTTTACGGACGGAATTGAATAACAAAAAAAAAAACAAAAAAAATCAATGACTTGCGTCGTGTAGGAATTATGTCGCTCATAACTGAGTCAAGAACGAGTTTTCCGATAGGCGTATTTTTAAGATTTTTGTTAGAGTATTTCAATTATTAACAATTGTATTTCTTTTTATTTCAGAAAATGGTATCACCCAGCTCACCGGTAAGAATCACAGCCAAAAAAAAATACATACTTGATTTGGTTCGATCGACTAAATTTTTGCTTGTTTTTATTTCAAAATTATTTGGTTTTCATTTGACTCTACGGTACCAAAGTAATGATATTAGCTCAACAGTCTTGCATCTTATTTTATTGATAAAATGCAATTGACTACGTTTTGAAACAGTTGAGCTAGAGTAAAGATCTTGAACAGACACCATGCTTTTCCACCTATATGCAAGCATGGTCGAATTCAAAAGAGACAGACGTTTCATTTTTTTTTTCGCGATCAAATCGTGCAAGCTCGGTGTGCACAAAAAATAGGTTAGGCTGACTGACGAGAGATACTTATATTTCAGAGGAAGACAAAGATCTTCGTGGGTAGGCTGCCGGAGAACTGCCGTAGCGATGAGCTACGCCACCTGTTCCTGCGCTTCGGCGAGGTGACCGAATGCGACGTGATGAACCGCTACGGTTTCGTGCACATGGCCCGCGAGGAGGACGCGGCCGAGGCGATCAAAAATCTGCACAACACGGTGTTCAAGGGCGCGACCATCAACGTCGAGCAGTCCACGGGCAAGTCGAGGGGACGCCGAGACGACAGACGCGGTGGTCCCATGCGAGGCGGCAGAGGAGGACGAGATGGAGGCCGCGATACTCGTCCCGGTCCGTATAACGACAGGAGAGGTTTGTTGAAATACACCGCGTCGTTCCGTTAACTCTTTTGAGAGCATCATGTGACAATGACCATGATGATTTTCTTTGTCATTTTCACGTCAAATCTCGGCACGTTTGGCCGACCACGAGATTTGCCTATTTCGATTCATCACGTCAGATTATTACCCCGCGTTTAAACGTTTGTAGTTTATATCATACTAATTTAATCGTATGTTTATCTCATTTGAGCTTTCTGTTTTTTTTTCTTTTTGTAAAGACAAATTTTAGCATGCACATCTTCATTTCAAGACAAAAAACAATCATTTTGACATTTTGCGCAAGTTTTGTTGTTGCTTGTATTGTAAGTAGCTTCAGTTGTTTGTCATATTTTTTTCATTTCATTCAGCTCCATTATCATAAATTAGCGCATCAGTCATCAAAAAACATGAACTAGTTGATTATACATGAAAGTACCAGTCTAGTCATAAAAGCTTAGATTTTTATTACATATACATATTAGATTTGTTCATACTTTGATGTTGTGTCTTCATCTTCATTCGAAATTTGCCATCTGGCCATGAAAATGATTTTCAATGCTTGTAACAAAAAAAATTTTTTTTTTTCAAATCACTTGCATGGCTTATATTTATCATCATCATTTTTCCCATAGTCAATTCGTTCGATTTTTATATAGTTTTGAAAATCATTAAGTTTCCATCGCACAAGTCATGTATAAGAAAACTAACATCATCTCGCCGTCTCACTGTACATTTATACGAACGTTTAAGCTCGCGTAATAATCTACTTTGTGATGAAAGCCTACTAAATCCTCGGATGTTTCGTCGTACGAAATACTGCATCACAAGACTTAGAGTTATAGAATTATTTCAATAAAGCTAGCCCAAAAGAGAAAAGAAATTTGTTTTCGAGCAAGACAAACGACCAAGAATCGAGACGATAGTTAGGGTCTTAAATATGAAAGAAAGAAAGAAAAAAAAAGCAATAAATTAGAAGAGAAAAATAAAAGCCTAACTGCCTCTCAATTAAACGAGCTAAGTTAAGTAGTAAGCAATGAGGCATCTCTCGGTTAATTAATTACAGTGCTCCCGATCCACAACGTAGGCTATGACGGTTCAGCTGCTGGCGGCGGCGGATACACAGACTACAATCGTGGCGGCGGTGACTTTGGTGGCCGAGGTGATTTCGGCGGTGGCTACAACGACAGAGGCGGCTATGGCCAGAATGTCGGAGGCGCCGCCATGGGATACACTTCCACGACACCGATGGGTGGTTATGGACCTGCTGGTGGTGCAGTTGGTGGCTACGGCCCTCAAGGTGCTGTTGACTACGGCAGACAGGACTACGGCAGGACGGCCGAATTTGGCGCGCGGACGGACTACGGAAATCGAGGAGACTTTCCATGTAATAAGAATTTTTATTTGTTTCTTTTCTTTTTAGATCATTGTGTGTTTTGTGTTTAGAATGTTGTCTAAAATATCCTTTTTACTTTCTTTCCCATTCTATTATTTTACAATTGTGCTGTATATACTATAAAATACAGTACTCGAATATTATTGCAAAGAAGGCCAGTGACGACTGAGTGGAATCTTGTTTTCTTTTCAACCAAAATTACAATCTTGCCAAAGCTATACCAGAGAAAACAAGATTCTCCATATTGATCGTTTTCTGCTTTTTCTCACACCCACACACGTCTCAAGGCCACAGTTCCAAATCCAGTGCACGTTCCAGTAGGCTAGTGTGTTGCAATGGTAGTCATTGTAGAGCGAACACAAACGATTATAAAAAAAGAAACTTATTAAATGTAACTCTTGCTTGTATAAACTAAAGCGGGCTATTCTCGGCAAACAGTGTGTGACTACTCGGTGGCCGGTGGTGGCATGGCCGGCGACTTCAACAGAGCAGCCCCAGGCCCCGTAGATTACGGTCGCACCGACAACTTTGCCGCCGGCAGGGCCGACGCTTACGCGCCACGTGCTGACTACGACCGAACGGCCGCTGGACCTATGAGGAATGGCAGCGGTGGTGTTGCCGCTGGTGGCTACGGCGGTGGATATGGTGAAGTTGGGTGGGTAACTCTTCAAGTTTTCTTTCGTTTCTTCTTTTTTTTCTCTATCTCAAATTTATTTCCTTTACTTTGCCGCTTATACAAAAACATTATGCGTTAAGTCGAGTGCATAAGCGTCTAACTTGAATATAAATTCAAGTCACAGTATATACCAACAGAGTAGTCAGTTTGTAGCTTGGTTCTCCCAAGCTAGATTGAATTATGTATTGTAATGGAGAATTAATCAACGAGCATGATTTCTTTCAATATGTAATTTAATCTAGCTTAGTGCTTGGTGTTTGGTTTGTTCTTCACTGAAGAGTTGATAATGAAATTAAAATTTAACTTTGCGTAGACCAATGAGTGGAGCACCAAACTACAATACTGGGGGACCTACTGGCTATAATGCTGGTCCTGGACCACAAGCAGACATGTTCAGCCGAAGAGCTGGAGGAACTGTTCCTAGTGGTGGATACCAAGTTGGAGGGTGCGTTGAGTTTTTAAATTTAAGGTTTTTGACTGGGCTTTTGCACACAATGCATTTTTTTTTGGCACTGTATCAAATTTATCAATAAAGACGAAACAAGTTTTTCTTGACTGTTGGAAAAATGAGCAATTTTGATTGCAATGCTTGGTAAAGGCAGCAATTTATGGCATATGTCTCTTTAAAACTGAATCGCATGCTATTACTGACTAGAAGCTTTCAGACAGTAATTTTGCGTGAGCTCATGATCATTTCAAGAAAATATGTTGATTCACATTCATTTGCTTCATTTTATAAAGATTATGAGTTTCTTTGTTGATACGAAAAAATTTTATGTCATGCATGCTTGCATTCAAATTGATTCAATGTGTGAAATTACGGTATTTTACGATAGCTAGTATTACAACAAAATTCTTTTCTTCTGACACAGGTACACAGAGGGATATGATAGAGCAGATCCATATGGACCCCCACGTGGTGGTGGTCGGTAAGTAGCGCAATGTTTTTTTACATCTTTTAAAATAAAATGGCGGTTTATGAGTATTGCAAAACATTTTGACGTAAAGCTATGAAAGATCAAAGAGTGCGAAAAAGGAATTTTTAAGCTAACAATTAACCTTGCGCTCTCGTTTCTTTTGCGTTTCGTCGTGTCTCTATAAACTCGACAAGCTGTTGATTCCGATTGAGCGTAAAAACGAATGCGTTAAGCGATACTAATTTACTGCTGTATTCAAGTATAAGATGTAACGAATTCGAAGTGTACACATGGAAATATCGACGTAATTATTCCCAGTTATTTCATAAATATTTGAAAAGTCAAAACTTTGTTCAAGGAAATACGCTGGTATAGCTGTCTGTACACTAAAATTCATTCAAGTGAGATGCGTTTAACGCGAGCGCGCGCTGCTACAAAAGAAAAATACCGAATGCGTTATCAACGTAAAGGCTTGTAAATTGCGAATGCGACTTCTAAGCGACTAATCTATACCAAAAGCGACTCGTAATAATCAGAAAAAAAAACGAAAGTTGATTTGATATTTTTAATTTGAAGATTATTAAAAATTCAATCGTGCTGATGAATTATCATCCAAAAAAGTTTTCAAACATTTATTTTTTTTTATTTTTCGACCAATCAATTTAAATATACTTTTGATAATGATACCTTGAAACAATCGTGCTTGCGTTCTTCATCTTTTTACTTTTAAACACTGACATTTTCATTCATTATGATTAATTTGAAAAAATAAAAGTTAAAATCGTCTAGTTTGAAAAAAATATTCATAGATGAAAACGTCAGTGCTTAATCGTACGATCTCGACTGCAAAATAATCTTGCACGTTCTTTCAACGTAATACGAAAGTTGCTAACGTGCAAACGAAAAAGTTACATCTTATACTAAGTCAATTGTTTTTTTAACGATTAATCCTGCGATTTCATATTTTTTTTCAAACTTTTAGCTTCCCAGGCCCGGCAGATCCGATGCCTCCGAGGTACTAATTTACCGAAAGTACCTACAATTATAAGCGATAAATAACACGCACGCAAAACATGGCAAACTAAGTTTTAATTGCCGATGAGCAAATACACCGGCGTTTAAAGTGCGCGACTTTAAATCTACATACATACACAACGTCCCTCTCGAAAAAAAAAAAAACCAGCCCACTTACCTTATTGCAGTTTCACTCGTTACTTGTGTAATATATAACTATAAATGCCTAAATTCAACACTAATTGTATAAACGAAGCTGACGATCGAATTAGAGCTTAGATCAATGGTTGGGTATGGATAGCGAATAATGAACTTACGCAAGAATCATTAAAAAAAAAGTTTTGTGAAGAATAATTCGAGAGGTTCTGCGCGGGAGCAGAATGTGGACGAGAACAGAAGCCATTCGACTGCTAAGAATTGTAATAGAAATTTAACATTTTTATACTGTTGATTTTTTTGAGGAAAAAAATAACAAGAGGATTGACACATACACACAATAAATATTGTAAACACTTTAAGGAAAATGCAAAAAAAGGAAAGCACATGTGAGCATTCGTTTCGGCGAACGTAACGTAATGGTAAAAAAAAAAGATTTGTATAAAGCAAGACAAGAATCTTGCCTTATTTAGAGAGATACACAAATTTATCTAGAGTGTTAAACAGCGACAATTGAGTTCATCTAATTTTTCTTCCTAGTTTAGTGTTATTTGATATTATGGACACAACTGTGTTTATAGAGTTGATCGATGTATGATTTTCGTCTTTTCTTTTTTATGTATGTAAGAAACTGAAAGAAGTGTTTCAAAAATGGATAATCTTCAATAAAATGAGAGAAAATGCTTAATCTGCTTTCATTAAAGAGTCGTGTATCTTTTTTTCTAGTCTTAAGAAGTGTAGTTAATTGTATACCTTATCCTTGTCATTACCAAACTTGCACTCTTTCATCCAAATATTCTATAACTAATATCAAGAAATTTTTCTGAAAATATTTTTCACCCTTTCTTGATTTTTCTGTAAAAAGTATTGTATAATGTTTATTTGAATGAGTTCGGTTGAGTTTGTTTGAGTGAAACATTAAAATCGAGAAAAACATAGCCCAAGTCATCGAGGAATACGAGTGTTCAGCGTCGGCAGCAAGTTGAAAGCGTGCGCTTTGAAATCTTTGCACTGCGTTGTCTTCGTCGTCTGGCTTTGAGTTGGGGCGTACACAATATGCGAATATGCGAAGCGAGCTCGACACCGAAACAAAACCAAAAACAAAACAAAAAGTAGTCTACCAAAGCGCTATAAATTCATCTCAGCGGCGTACAATCGAGCTCACTCCACTTTTGTTAATCAACAAGAGGTATTACGCTTGAAAGCTCTATTCGACGGCGCTTGCGGGGCGCTCTTTGACAAAAAAATATATATATACGATGCGAGGCTGGCGATGAGAATGCGTTTGCGACCCAGCGGCTTTGCGATTACGAAGGTATGTTGGATACTATAGAGACAAAAAAAATGAGAATACGCGTGCGTCCTTTCGAATTTCTATAGCTGTTGTACAATGAACATCTCATGAACAGATTTTATTGATTTGCATCTTATTTTTCGCCGGTTGATAATTATCTCATCCATGACTACACGAGTGGCTACTATACTATATCATCGCTTTTGTTGTACTTTACTTTCAATTTTTTTTAATTAAGTACATAAATTATGACAACGAATTTGATGTATTACATATTGATTAAATTAAACGCTTCATAGAAGATACAGTTAACTTTTTATCATTAATGAACAAATTCGTTGTTCGTTTGAATTGAGATCTCTTATTGCACAAGCATCTCCATTCATCAGTTCACTCATATATAATACAAAATCATTGCGACACGACAGGCGATTTGCGCGTTGATCACGTCTCGTTTTGCCAATGCGATTTTTTACCGACTAATCGTGATGCAAAAACAAAAAATATCGAATTACGCGATACGGCGTTGAAAACTGAATATATTTATAATTTTCTAGTAACATAGGGGAAAAACTTATTTTTCCATTGATCGCTCGGTTCACAAGTGCGTTTCAAAAAATCATATTATAAATATACTTCGACTCGAGAAAATAATACACGATCGCGGATTGTCCGATACTTATTACGTCGAGCGTTTGTGCGAAAAATTTTTTACATTCAAAAGAATTAATCGAGTTAAGCGTTTTTCATTGGCTGTACTAATACGAAATATTTTTGATTGCATTATAAAATCGTTCGATGTGAACATGCGCCGACGCACTTTTGATATCACACCGGATACATGCTTTTTCTATAAATGCTCTAGACATCGAAATCTAAAATGTTTTTCTCTATATAAACCTCTAACATGGTCTAATTGTTACGTAACATTAGCTATTAAAACAATATTTTTGTTATCTTGCCTTTTCATGAAATTTTTTTCATAATAGATTACAACCTGGATGAGCAGAATCAATGGATTGTTGATAGAGGTGAACTCAAAATCTTGGATCTTGAAACATGAAATCATGCTTCAGTTTCGCTGGAAGTTCCTCGAGGGATTTCGTCAGAGATGAACGGGAGATAAATAAATCCAGTATGAAGATCTTTTATAACGATTTGTTATAAATAAATTTTATAAACTTTATCCAAACATTCGTCTAAATATTAAACACCCTTCAGAAATTTTAATATTTCATATAAAAGTTAATTATAAATACTCTATTGATATTTAATTCGTTTTAAATGTATGTTTCCGAATTGAAATAATTCAAACGAAAACTTTTTTGAAAAGCATAAGTTTTAAATGGTACAAATTAAAGTTTTTTTTTTATTTGTATTATGAAATTTTGTTAAATGTTTATATCATTATTTAAAATAATAAGTAATTTCAAGTGTCATTTAGTTATTTAGTGATAAATTCCCTAGATAGCTTACAAATGTAACCAACGTTACCGACGCCATGTGTCGTTTTCTACACGTGCCGGCCGTACATCGGATTTTAAATAAACATAACCTGAATTCTCTGCTTGACAGTTTTCAAGTTTAAATTTCAATGCTCGTCTTTAAAACTTATTTTCACGTAAATGTTTGACTTGTTATTTAATGTAATGAAATCACGTTAAAAACAATGAAGAAACCAATTGAAGCAGTTATTGAAGATGTGGTTATTCAACCAAATCAAATTCAACCTATCATTGGTATGCAAGTTGTTTCAAATAAATATGTTTCTAGTTTTAATTTCGGCAACTTTGGCCGATTAAATAATATTCGATGTAAGAACTATAGCATTATGTTATAAATTTCACAGTTAACTTTCAAAATGGGCATCTCAAAGATGAGGAAACAAAGAAAATGAAATGTGGTTTATACAATGATGAAAACAAGAAAAAAACGGTATTAGCAATGTCAAATGGTCAAGTTGTTTATAAAGGTTACAGACCTGACCTCAACAAAGAATTAACTTACACAATGTTAGCCATCCATAATAAAAAAACTGGTAAAGTCCGGTTGATACAGGCAGAGCGATGGGATGTTGCTCCGGTTCTTGATCAGCACGTTGATGACAACAACGATGACAATATTGACCAAGTAGTTGCTCTCAATAAACAATTTGGTTCCAAGAAAGCAAAACGCAGAACTGAGCAATATGAAAAAATGAAAGTCAATGTAGATGATGTTCTCAAAGAGCAGCTGGAAAAAACTGTATCAAGTGAGTTTTATTTTAAGATATGGAATGTTCCATTTAAATCACTGCTCAAGTAAAAATTATTTGTTTCTTTTCTGTAGATGTTGAAATAGAAAGACAGGATCTTGAACCCATTGCCAAAGATGACTTTGTTGATGGTTTGCATTTACCTCCATGTAATAAAGATGCTCCTAATGAATCATTAGTTTATAACGTTGAAGATATAGTACCAAAGAATACTTTGGAGACCCTTTTTGATAGAGCAACTGAATTATTAACTGAAGAAGTAGAAGAGTAAGTCAATATAATTTTTATTTTAAATGAATTATTTTATATCAGATAGAAGTTATTTAATGTTATTTGTTATATAATCGTTTTATTATTTTTTATGTTCATTTTAGTAAACCAGAATTTTTCTTGGCAACTATACAAAAAGTTAAAAATGATCCAAAAGGAATTGAAAAACTTGCAATGTTAATGTACATAGAAGCAGTATCAGCTTGGCTCAATATTCCAATTAAAATGTCAAAAAGAAATGATCTAAACCTATGTCCCACTTCTGCAGATGTACATACATACGTTATTGAAACTTATAGTTTAGCAAGTGCAAATGGAAGGTAACGAAATATTTCCTTTAGATGGTATAAAAGATAGTTAAGCATAAATGTTGTTACATCATTATTTGCAATATTTCAGACAAAGACCAAACAGTATGAGAGATAAGGGACTCATCCACTGTATAATACTGGGTCTTGTAATATGGAATTTCAAATTAGATTTGGAACTTTTTTCAACAATGTTCTCATGTCGTCTGAGTCTTAAAAAATTGACTGATTTAGCAAGATGGATTTATGCAGTGCCACTCAAGGACGACAAAAAAACTGTGATTCTCAAAGTACCTCTGCCTGCTTCATTAACCAAACCAATGCATAGGAAGAAAAAATAAATCATCGAATTAGTACCATGTTTCGCGTTTATAAGTTATGTACATTTATAATAAATTTTTGAGTCATGTTTTTTACAAAAAAAAACAAACAAATGGTTAGTTTTTTCATACTTTCAAAGGGGACAAAACGTGTTTTTTTGGCTCTTTAAATTTCCAATCCGTACAAGATGTCGTTAGATTGTTAAAGATTGCAATTGTTTGCAAACTCAAGATTATACAGCGCTTTTCATTATAATTAATTAATCTCAACTTGGCATTGTTCAGTTGTCGAGAAAAAGCTTGATTTGAAAGCCGGCAAAAAAACGGCAAGTAGTATAGGTTAGAATCATGTCGGCCATATTTGGGAGGCTGGGGTGGGAAGGAATCGGTCGATTCCGCTCACAAGTGTTCTTCCAGACGGTCGAACGACAGCAAGCGACACTGGCCTCAAAGAAACCAAGAATGGTAAGTATAATTGACGTTATTTAACAATTGAATTGTCTAATAATAACGGAAAAAGAAACGTTAAAAACAGTTCTCACAGCTTGCGCGTGAAATTTGAATTTAACTCTGTCAGTAAAGCCGAGATTTTCGTTGGATATTCCAACAAGTGGCTGCCGCTTGTTTACTTCATTTATAATCGATATCATCTCTTTCGCAAGAAGGCAAAAAGTGAAAGGCCTGCGGTGATAAAAGAATACATTGAGAATAGTTAGAAGTCAACTTATTTAATAAATATTCTTATAATTATTGCTTCTTTAATTCAAGTGCGAAAATTAATTAACAAACTTTGCGAGCTATCATTATATGCTGCAATGGGTGTTGCCCATGGGATTGTCTATTATTCTATCTAATGCCTATCGATTATCATGACCTTCAACGTCATTTATGTGAAAACGAGTATTTCATTTATAATAAAAACTAACCGTGTTATTTCACTTTACCGTATCAAGTTGCTCTGTAAACTTTGTTACTTTTGATTTCATATTTACATAACTAGTTTTGACTCATTATTTTTAATTGTCGTTAAATTTTCTCATTCAATTTCATAAAAATGAAACTGATATTTGAAATAAATGCTATTAAATGGACTGGTTGCAGATATATTTTTCAATCACATTAAGCGTGAAAGTTAAAATAAACAAAAATTCAAGGTGCATATTTGATATTAAGAGGCGAAATCGTGTAAATGTGATATAAAGCTTAGTGTAATTATGTCATTACTTTCTCAATCTTCGGCTCAACCGTGTTTTATATTTGATTTTTTATCAATAAGGATTTTGAACGCGTTTACTTAAATCGTCTTATGGGAGATTATAGTTTCGATTTTTTAAATTAAATGAAAAACTTTACTTTTTAGCCTAAGCTAACTGCAGAAGATAGAGAGAAGGACGTCAAGCCGTTGCTGTCCAACGGCTGGATCGTTCAAGATAACCGAGATGCTTTGTACAAAGAATTTGCTTTCAAAAATTTCAATCAGGTAATTCTCGCTTAAACTTTTCCTTTCATCTTTTATATTCCATAATTTTATAATTCGATGATTTTTCAGGCATTTGGTTTCATGACGAGAATCGCCATGCAAGCTGAAAAGATGGACCATCATCCCGAATGGTTTAACGTCTACAATAAAGTTAACATCACGCTGTCGTCTCACGATGTCAACGGTTTGTCCCAACGTGACGTTAAACTTGCAAACTTCATCGAGAAGGCTGCCAAATCCGTTAACGAATAATCTCATCGTTAGCCACAACGAAGTACTTAATATTTCACTCGATGTTGGATAATGTGTATATTTTTTTTTTACTTTGGTTGTTAAGCGCGAAGAAAAAATGAAAGTAATTTGATGTCTTTATTGTGACAATAAACACATTTATTATGTGAGAATACGAAAGCAGGGAAATTTTCATTCGTGGAACTATATTCAATCTTTAGTTTCCACGTATTCATTGAGGACCGCGCGTATTATTATACACGTTAGTACAATGAATACAAAAAGTATTTAGTAGTATATTAGTGATTCACAGATGATTTTTCGCTGATACATCATTTTTATCATTAGAAAATTAGTTATTTTAAACATCAACTATAAAGACAGTTAAAGCAAAACTATACATTGTACGACAGTAAATAATTGCTCGCGAAAAATCTCATACGGCACGTACATACTACAACAAAAGTCGCAGCACGTGTTTCTCATTAATATTCTATTCTGGCTCCGAATGAACAGAAGAAAAAAAAACCAAAGAGTTCGTGTTGAAGTACGAAAGAAAAAGAATCGCTCGAGGAAAATTGTCGCGAAGACGTAAGCGAGTAGTTAAGTTCTAAAAAGGGGAGAGAAACAATAGCAAGAAAAATCGTTGAAAAAAGAGAAAAGAATGAAAATTAGGTCGATGTGAAAAGAAAGGAGCGAAAAAAAAAAAAAATCAATGCTCGGCAGCTGCAGCAGTACTGCTGCTCCATAACTCCGGTGTATACGTCATATATACTTCTACACCTCTAGCCCGCGCGCGATCTGCAAGCTCCGCACTCTCTATTGCAAGCGCAGTTTCCTCGTCGTTTCTTTTGTAGTGCTTCTAATTGGTTGCTGATGCATTTGCGATTTTCTCTCATGGATATCCGAGAAATGAGAAGAAAAAAAATCAATGAAAAAGCTAATGCAATATACACATAGAGAAGTTGAATTATCACACTAATGATATTTACTTTAAAGTACAGCATCGCTTCGAAAGAATACGTGAGCTGCGTTTAATCGCTCGAATTTATTTTTTTTTTTCCAATTCGAGTTTTAATTAAATTTTTAATCATCGGAGCTCTGGAAAAAATATCCTATTTCAGAACTAAGACGTTTCTCCGCGGAAAATGCTCAAGCACTATAGAAATATTCCAAAAGAAACTATCAGAAACTATCATCGCGACAAATTGAATACCTACACTTTTTTTCTATCTCCCCATCTTTCACCATTTCTTTTCAAAGTGTATAACAATTAAGAAAAAAAAGCGAAGTACAACGTAATTTCTAAGCGCTTTGTAAAACTGTTCGTCGCAAGTTTTCGACAAAGGCTCTCGGAGAAACTTGTTCAATTTCGCGCACCTCGCTCTCTATTCAACAAGCGAGAGAATTTGAAAAGAAAATCGTCTGTAAAGGGGTTGATAAGTAACTTAGCGCGGTGTTGACGTCATCACCGCGGAGCTTTTCACAGCTGCGCTTTATACGAAATGAAAAGGCCTCGCTCGCGGAGATATACACAGTGTGGGAGGACAGCAGCTTTTCCTTCGACTACGCGCGCATTGACGAGGCACTTGAATCGATATCTATATATATACAGATAGTTTTCACAGCTGCCATTTATTACATATCACGAAATCCTTAAAAAAACACACTTTTGTGGGGTCTAGAATGGCAAAAAAATTTTTTATGCTAAGGCTTCCGGACCTTTTTCGTCTTTTTTTTTGAAGGTATATAGTGTCGGAAGATGCTCGCAAAACATTGGAAAAGTCTGCAGGAACTGCTTTTTCGGCATTTTTCCATTATAATCAAATGGGCTTTTCTCATAGAAAATAGGCGAAAAACGGCATTTGTTCAAATATTGATTTCTCGGCTTCTAAGACCGCTAGAAATATTTTTGATCAATCAAAATGATAGCAAAAAAGAAGAACTTTACGTAGAAAAAAGTTTCATTCAAAAATTATCATCCGGTGACAAGTTATCAAAAAAATTGCAAAATAATTACATTTTTAGTTTGTTATTAATATCGGGAAAATGCTGAAAAAATATAGTTCCCGAGGACTTTTCCAATGTTCTCGAGCATTTTCCGACACTATATATATACCTTCAAAAAGAACAGGAAAAAGGTCCGGAAGCCTTTTAGCATTACACAAAAATTTTGCCATTCTAGACCCCAGACTCCCCCAGAAAAGTGTGTTTTTTTTAAAGGATTTCGTCATATACGCAAAAGCTCTCGAAATAAATGTAACTTTCGTGTATGAGGAGAGATTAGTTTGCTACTTTGTATGTGTAAGTATCGATTAGCCGTGTATAGGTGGAATATACACCCGCGGAGCTTTCACGCGAACTCGACGGCATGCATATAACTTTTCCTATTTCCCGCGG
This sequence comes from Galeopsomyia nigrocyanea, assembly GCA_035047105.1. Classification (NCBI taxonomy): domain Eukaryota; kingdom Metazoa; phylum Arthropoda; class Insecta; order Hymenoptera; family Eulophidae; genus Galeopsomyia; species Galeopsomyia nigrocyanea. The sequence goes on along the minus strand of JAWWMK010000008.1, from coordinate 17,891,438 downwards.
AATAAGCTTGGCGTTTAATTATATTTTCCTCTCATCCCTTGCAACCTACTCGATCTTTGCGTGTGTCTCTCGTATAACTTTGTGAATCGCGAATTGATTACTAAAGTTTCTGCTGCACTCGCGCGTATTATATGACGAAATCTTGTTAATAAATGCAGTTTACTTAGGTATAGAATCGCGAAAGTTTTTTTTTCCTTTGCTAGGGATTCTGGATTAGTTTCTTCTTATTACTTAAGGTATATAGTGATGGAAACATTAGAAAAGTCCATGAGAAGTACTTTTTATGCATTTTTCTAATATTATTAACTAACTGAAAATTTAATTTTTTCGTAACCAGTTAATAACTTTTTTCGGATAATTATTTTTGAACAAAACTTTTTTGTACGTAAAATTTCTCTTTTTTGCTACAATTTTGAATGGTCAAAAATGTTTCCGAAGCCAAGATATCAAAAGTTGATAAAATGACTTTTTTGCCTATTTTCATCGAAAAACGTCCATCAGATTGTAATGTGAAAATGCCAAAAACGTAGCTACTACGATTTTTTTCTAATGATTTTTAATGTTCATCAGCATTTTCCGTCACGATATAGGGTAAAGGCACTAATAGTCGACCACCCCCCAGTAGTCGGCCACTTTTGTTTTAAATTTAATTAAATAGATTTCTATAATTTAAGCAAAATAATTCGTTCGATACTAATCTATAGAACCTATGTGACTCATTTTAACTTGTTTCGTGGGATAGGAATATCAAATCTGTTTATTATTATTAGTATAATAGTGTCCGACTACTAGTACATTAACTTATTTATTAAGACCAGTTGTCGGCCATTAGATAAACGTCAATAAAAAGGCTTTTTTGTCTTCTATTCGGTCGTATAACCTTTCTAAATTGTGTTTTAGTAAACGTTGAACAAATATTGATATTGCTTTTTTTTCTTTTAATATTTTAGAACTGTATAAGGTTAAATGGCCGACTACTAGTACACTGATCGCTTAAGTGGCCGACTACTAGTGCCTTTACCCTACAAACCATTTTTTTGTCTAAAATGATTCTGAAAATTGATCAAAAATCTAAGGGTCCACGATTAACCTTCGGAACCGACAACGTAACGGATTTTCCTATCTCAATTGCGGAAAATTTCTCAAAAGAAAATGTTATCATTTTGGCAGCTTCTTTTTTTTGCCTCTCAAAGCAGTCAAGTTGATTGGCATCGACCTGTTTACTCCGAGCACATAAAATGCACAGTAGAGTAGCCTCTGTATCCAGGTCTAATTCGTCACATGTGCTATGCATAGTCATTTTGCACTACGCACAAGAAATAGCATCTTCAAAATCTAAACAAGTACTGCAAACTCCACAAGTTGATGAAACCACGGAAGGGCCAGTATCATTTTCAGAATAAGCAACAGCACTTGGCATCTCTTCGCCGCTGTGAAAATAAAAAATGATGTAAATAAACGTTGATTTTCTGAATAAATTGGAAAAATAACAATAACTGATTCTATATAAAAGGTACAGAAGACTTCACATGCGTAAAATTTTGAATTAAAATTTTTACCTGAATAACTCGTTGACAACTTCTTTTTCTTGAGATTCCGTATTTTTTTGACTATTGCTATTTTCATGTAATTGGCCAAGTGCGATCATTAAGTCTTCCTCGCTCTCCAAATTTTTACGAAAGTCCTCTGATATTGCATAAGTGCTTACTCCACATTTGACTGGTCCTAACAAGCTTCGTATGGAGTAAGGTTGATAACTCTAGTCTTAGATGTGTTGTTTTGCCACTGCGCAATAAAAAATTCAAAAGTTATGTATAAAAATTGGCAAAACACTGTAGGTTTCATAATGCAATAATTGACATTATTTACCTGTACGACATAGCAATTTTTTTCCCAGTCTGTTTTGGCTGACGCAAGCATGCGAGCGCGAAGAATCTTTTCTACCTCTGCGTTTACTTTTTCGACGCTTCCTTGGCTCTGAGGATGTCGTGGTTTTCCATGGACGATTTTACAGGAAGGCCAAGGACGCAACCAGCTCTTTCACAATATTTGCAACGAATTCACCACCTAATTATTGATAGTATATACAAGTGAATTAATAATGATAAAATTACAATAGCACGAATTTAATACGACATTTTAATTATTTCATTTTACTTACCATTGTTACCATTTTGCAACATTGCTGGAGCACCAAGAGTCACAAAAATTTTAAACAGCTCTTCTGCGACATATTTAGGTTCCTTCGATGGTAGGGGTCGTAGGTGCAAAAATTTTGTTCCGTGATCTTGGTAATTCATCAACCACTTATATTCTCCGTCAGGGCACGATTAGAAGTCTATAAAGTCGACTTGACCTCTACTATTAAATCCATTGGTCACAATAGGCTTTACAACAACCCCTTTCTTCGGATCAGGTCGTTTGCGGTCACACGCTTCACATAATTTTGGATATTCAGCAACTGCTGATTTAAGAATTTTCCACTTGTATTTTATGTAGTGTATCATTTTATCGCGTCCCCCGTGACTAGTTACAATGTGTGCTTCCGTTAACTTGTCGTAGTAGTCTTCCATGGCTACCATGTATATCACTGGATCTTGAATACTGCGACGTTTAGTAATGACGTAACACTTGTTATCAAAAGTCAATAGTTCATATCGCTTGTTCAATTGATAATAAGACGGAGGATGCGTTGACTCATTCTGTACCTCTGTCAAGTATTTTTCACTTGTTCTAAATGATCTCCACTCCACGTATATCTGCTTCCTTTCTGCTTAGCATGAATATTTGTCAGTTCTTCCTCAAACTTTTCTCGATTTACCATTTTTGCCAACGATTGTGTACTAAAGCACAACCGTGATATAAGTGAAGGCAAGTAAGGCGCTTTAGTAGAAACTTTAGGAACACTTTACGCACAAATGCAGCGATCTCACCGAAAATCAATGACAGACTACACCAAATATCTGATGGAGCTGGGTTATATAGGCAATGTTCTTTCTTAATCCTATTCTTTCCTTAATCTAATACGATAATTAGCCGATTGACAGTTAATCCCTTAAATCACTTATCGCACTAACAAAAATAATGTATCCGATGAGACGTAATCAGCTTTCGAGTTAAATCCTCATTTTCCCTAATCCGATTAAACGATAGTTTGAACACAAGCTAATAATCTCTTCAATAAGTAGATGTATATAAAAATAAAGCATCTCCAGTAAAAAAATAAACATATTTTCATTCTGTCATTTTTTCCATTCCACTTACAAATATAGCGATTATTTACCAAAGTTGGTGCAATTTCAATTCGCTATTACTCAATATACATATTTATGACATGTAATTAATTGGCTACATGATAAAATTGTACATAGAGAAATCGCTGTTTTTATCTTAGTTGCACAATTAATAAACACATGCAATGCGCAACATGTAATAATATGTTCATCATTATATCAGTCATTATGCTTATAGCCTGTTTTGCCAGGCGAATAGAAGAATGCCGTTAATCATTCGGAAATTAGCCTGAAATTCCAGGCTTTCTGCCTAATGCCTGGACCTTCAGGCGAATATCCGAATTGGCCGTACGGATGGTTCATTCTGCTATTAGCCTGATCGGCCAGGCATTAGGTAGAAAGCCTGGTTCGGCTAGAAGTCTACGACATATATACTAGGGGGGCTCCGCCCCTCTGCGTGCTTCGGGCGTCAACCCCCCGGAAATAAGACTCGTTAATATACAGTAATATTTTACTACTAATTAAGTGATTTTACACATTTTATAGTATAGTGTATCTTACAATTAGAGTTCTGACGGGATCGGTCTATTACATGCATAAAGAATTATACATAATGACACGTGACTATTTTTACAATATTTAAAAATAGTTTTTCCGATTGAATATTACAATATGTGTGTCGCATTAAAAGAAATAAATTAACATAGCATACAAAAAACACTTGAATTCGGAAGTCTACTGCATAGTTTGCATCCTTCCCGCCGCTCCGCTCGGGCGGCACAGGTACACTATCCGTTATCATGACTATTTTTGGAACATTTGAAATATTGCCCATCATTATATGACATTGTGATATTGTTGTAATCGGGAGTAGATAGACGTGAATACTATAAAGACCTGTGTTTATTGAGAGTTATCTGTATGGCGTCAGACGAGCAACTGACTTGCATGCCATCTACTACATAGAAATATTTAAAAGTAGAATACGTATTATTCTTATACATGTATACAATTATCATTGACTACAACACATTGTAAATTTACACACGCTGTAACGTAGTACATCAATAATTCTTTATTTCGGCGGTTTACTGCATCGTTTATATATCTTCCTCGTCGTTCTGATCGGACCGTACAGGTAAATTTCCATTAACTGTGCATTAACTTGACTATTTTTTAGAAATTTTCAAATATTTCCAATCATTATATGACATGATAAATTAACAAATTCGAATAATCCGTCCGGTAAATTTATACACGCTATAACGTAGTATATCAATAATTCTTTAATTCGGCCATCTACTGCATGGCATGGTTTAAAACAATCTCGCCGCTCCGCTCGAGTGGTATAGCTACACTGTCCGTTATCATGAGTATTTTTAGAAATTATCAAATATTTATTTATTTATTTACATATTTTCTACGAGCATTGCTGCTCTTTACATGAATTGGTTGATATATATACACATACATATATACATACATAGCAGATTTGAGTAGTAGTTTTTTTAGTGTGGCGCAGCACACTAGAGCAGGGTGTATAGTACACAGACCACAGGCAGAGGGCGCTATACCTGTAGCTCGTTCAACTTTTTCACGAAATTCGAGCTCGCTGGAAAATTCAAATTTTCGCAGGAAAATTCCGGTATGTGAAAATTCTTCAATTCCTAGGAGCCTTTCAATCGAATTTCGACAGAAAAAATATTGCCAATCATTATATGACATAAATTAACAAAGTCGAATAACCGGTGCGAGGATTTGACACACGCTATAACGTAGTGTATCAATAATACTTTATTTCGGCAGTCCACTGCATGGTTTATATCCTCCTCGTCGTTCCGGTCCATTATCTATCCATTAACTTGACTATTTTCAGAAATTTTCGAATAATGCCGGTCATTATATGACATTATATATATATTATATATGACATTATAATAAATTCGAATAAGGGGCGCATGAAATTTATAATTGTTGGTGTTAATTTTGAGGGGAAAAAACATCTAAATTACCAACCATTAATGTCTTAAAAGATAGCACCCGACTAAACAATCGTCAGTTCTTAAACTAACTAATTATTTGAATAATTAAAATACCAGAAAGGCGCGCATGCTTTCCAGGCTAAAAAATTCATAGTACTATTTTTCCATACACATATAAATAGAACAATCTGTAAAAATTCGTGTAAACTTTTGTTCAAAAATTTATGTATACTTTCTTATAGAAATATCAACACAAATATGTGCAGATAAATTTTCAAAAACAAGCATGAAAATGGGGGCCAATCTCCTAGAGGTTCTTCTGTAAATTTGTCTGCAGAAATTGGTAGGAAATTGTGAAGGATCCGTGCCCACTCACATCCGTAGAAAATCCTATAGGTATTTTTATAAGACTCTTTATACATTTTTCTATAAGAGATCATACACATTTTTCTACAGGTTTCTCTATGCAATTCTCTGTATGATTCTCTGTATGATTCTCTGCATAGATTTGAATGATTTTGTGCAGTCGTTTTATAAATGTCGGCGGGACCTTAATATTTCGGTAAAAGTTTTCCAAAATTGTTATTTCTTTATCACCAATTTCTCTTCAAGTGGAGCGGGGTGGAACGGGGGTGGAACACTTACCCTAGCAATAACGGCTAGTTCTCGAAATATCGATACTATACGGCGGCGGCGGCGGCGGCGAGGAATTTAAATTATAATAGGGAGTAGGTATATATAAATGGCCAATTCCACAAAAAAACTGCCATAACTTCGTTCGGGTTTTGGCAAATTAAAAACTCGGGGTACGCTCGAAATTATTATATTTTCTCAATCTACAACACTAATAGAATCTAAAAACACTAGTGCTCCATGCCGCGTAATCTTGTCACACCCTTTTTTTGGACTTAGAAGTCTTTAAACGGTCAAAAAATAATACACTAAATTTCATGATTTTTTGGAATTTGACAAAAAATGAAAAAAGATAGCGTTAATCTGACTTCAGAATCGCATTCTACGCCTTAAAATACATCGTAAACCATATTTTGTTTTTTTTTTCTACTCGAAATTCCGACGCTTGTAGAGATTTTTAAACTACAACAATGCATAAAAAATAAAAAAAACTAATAAAATGGCAAATCTGGCACGTTCCATGAATTTTGTGTTTTCAGAGCTCGACAAGGGTCGAAATTTCGAGTAGAAAAAAAAATAAAATATGGTTTCCGGCGTATTTTGAGCTGGGAAATTCGATTCTGAAGTCCGATTAAGGACGTTTCCCTGTTTAGCTCTGCATTGCAGTAGCGAACTACATTATCGACACAAAGTCTAATTTTATAAGTC
>JAWWMK010000008.1:17873952-17884782 GCA_035047105.1 Galeopsomyia nigrocyanea | reverse complement strand
TAGAACTGTATAAGGTTAAATGGCCGACTACTAGTACACTGATCGCTTAAGTGGCCGACTACTAGTGCCTTTACCCTGCCTTAAATAAAAAGAGGAAACATATCCGGAAGCCCTAGGAAAGAAAAAATGTTTTTTCGATTCTAAACCTAAGATAACTGCATTTTTTTTATACTTAAATTCCGTCATATAAACGTTCTCATGTGTACTTACTCGGTCCACGTGCATAACGTGTAAAAACACTGATCGTACGCGTCGTATATACCTTCATAGAATATTATTATTAGATTTGGAATTTTCGAAATTCAAACAAATAGTGTCACAGCTCTGAATATTTCACAGAATCGTGTGCTCGATATTCGAACGTGCCACACGTCACGTATTCCACGAGAGGTATTAACACCCTAGTAAACAGCATAACGACACAATAGCTCGGAATGGAGGCCAATCGAAATCTCTTTTCCGAGTGGACGACGCGAGAGAGAGAGAGAGAGCACACTTTACGGTAATTGCTCGAAAATGAGTTTTGGGCTTCACGTGGGTGTATGTCCAAGTTATATACAACCATTCCATGTCCATTTGGTCGTTCGCTCGCAACAGTGTCGTTGTAAATTGCTAATTGTTTTTCGATTCTCGCAGCGCGCGATGAATTTTTTTTTCTCTCCTCGTCGCAAAAAACGGGGTTTTTCCAAGCGTGACTCAAACGCGAGAAAGTTTATAGTTATTATATACCGTTATAACACGCGAAAATGTAAATACGAAAAAAATTCATAGAGAACATAACATACGTAGTAGAAGTGGTAATATACGATGATGTTGTCTTATATACAATAGAGAGAAGACAATAGAAGCCGCATATATGAGATGGCTATTTCCTATATATACATCGCCGCGGAAGAGGGCATCAAGCTCGCCCAGGATCTATATAATAACCAATCTGCACCTTTCTAGCTTGCTCTCCCTACTCCCATCCGACAAAGAGAGAGCTCTCTTTGTATTTGGCTTCCTTCCTCTCTCTCTCTCTCTCTCTCTCTCTCTCTCTCTCTCTCTCTTTCTCGTTTATGAGTTCACTCGTTTGAAATTCTCTCTCACTTTGATGTCGATAATACCGCTACAGTTATTTGCCTCTTTTTTTTCTTTTGGTAAAACATGATGATCGAACGTTCCCCGAAAACTGATTTCACCTGGTTTTTGCGTGTTTGTGATGATTAACGTCGAAGAAAAAGAATTCAACCGATTATTCATAAATGTATAGTCCGTTAAAAATACCCGAAATTTTCGTAACTTTGTTTTCCAATACATCCGACATGGCGGAGTGAATCAGAACGTATAAAGCCAGGATACAAACTCAAATCCACAAACATATACAACGCGACACGTATAAATAGGACAATGTTATAACAGCCGCGCGCGCGCGGCTTGTAGTATATTGAATTCGCGTGTGTCTGACCGAACTCGACCGTTTCTACTTCGAAGTCCGGATGTATATAGGATAACGATATACATAGGTGCATATATTCCATTACGTAATGTCGAGATGGTGTTTCTAAAAGTAATCAATAATAACGGTTTCCTTCGACTTCCGACATCATACAATTTCATCCATCGATAAATAATACAATCCGAACGGAGCGTGAAAAAAAAGGAGTATTGTATATTATATGAGCTACACTATAGCGAAGAGATGTATGTACAAAGAACAATAGCCAAACAAGAGAGAGAGAGAGAGAGAGAGAGAGAGAGAGAGAGAGAGAGAGAGAAAAGCCACGAAGAAAAACAAAAAAAAGGAACAAGTAGAACGAGTTCTCCAGCAGCATTCCGCTCGAACATGCCCAACGGATAACATATATTCTCGGAACCTCAGCTTTTCACGCGCGGCAGCTCACGCGCAAACAATCTGCGCGTTCTCTCTTCAGTCACTGGCCGACCGACTCTCTTTCTCTCTCTCTCTCTCTCTCTCTCTCTTTCTCGCACACAGCAGCAGCAGCAATATAATTGAAGCATTATACGTCGACGAGTGCGCATGCGCATAAAAAGCTCCAGCAGGCCACAACAGCAGAGCTCTCGCGCAAGTAAGTTATATGCGATATATGCTTTAGCGGCAGCATCCGCGTTTTTGTAATAGTATATGGCAGTGGTGGCGGCGATGAGCAAGCGAAAGCAGCAGTGCCGGCGTGGAGGATCAGCGTCGGCATCGTGGTGCTGGCTAAGTTTCTCGTAGACGTATCGGACGGCAGCTGCGGAGAAACGGAAAGGAGGAAGAAGAAAAAAAAGGTATACTTGTGGGTAGGTTATAAGCCGTTCTTCTCAAGGTGGTCGTCTCGCTTCGGCGCCGCTGCCGCCGCCGCCGCACGCCAGCGAAAAAGAGAGAGAGAGGCCGCCGAAGATAACTGTAAAATGTCATCGGCGACGAATCTGTGTCATAGCGTCCGCTAGCTTTACCGAAGCCGCTTGCCGGATTCCTTTGGTCGTCTCCTTCACGCGAGAACAAGCGATTCGTTGTGTGTGTGTGTGTGTCTTTTTCTCTTTCACTCACCTCTTTCGCTGCGGTACTTTTTGACAGTTTGCTTGTGAATTGCATGCATTCAGCGTCTCTCTCTGCTAATGTACCACACTGATTTTTATTTCTGCTGGCACCTGTCAATTGCATTTTTTTTTTTTCGAATTGAAAACGGTCTTTCTGACGCAAGGATAAATGGTAAAGTACATCATTCTATTTATAATTTCATTGTGCTTAGACTTGCTTCAAGGGATTCACATATTGACATACTATAGGTACAGGCTGTTGTCTGTGCATTTGATAATGTAAAAAGCTTTGAATTCAATGCCAAGTAAATGGCTTGTTTTCAAGATTGATGTGGAAGTCTATTCAGAGAATCTTCATTGTTCAGCACTGTTTTGTTTCCAAGAAACTTTAACATCCATCTGTTCCCAGTTGACTTCATATGAATGGAATTGAATGCATTGTTTGAAATAAGATGTAATAGTTATGAAACTGACAGTTCCATTGAAGATATTGTTAATTTAAAAAAAATGTAGTAATGCAGATGATAAAATACCTTTGAAACTCACTGATAAACTTCATTTTATTCTTTTTCAGTGACTAAAAGCAAAGATGGAGGGTTCAGAAATAACATTTCTTTTTCAATTTGGCTTAACAAGGGACATTGTCACTGTAGAATCTGGAAGTTTGACACTAAAATCACTGAAAGAGTTGGCTTGTGATTTCATTAACACCAAGTGTTTTGATCATGGCTTAAGTCAACTCTTTGACAGGTTGCTACTTTTCAAACATGATTACAATTCAATCAACATACTGCAACTCATCACAAACACAACTGAAATCATTGATGAGACTTTGGTTGAAATTGTATTGTCAGGTGTGTGCTTATCAATTTCATTTGTGCATATAATATTATACAAGTAACATAAATTATAATGTAAAAATGAATATATTTTATATTTCAGCTCAAGTACCAAGTGAACAAGTTCCCATTAGACCACATGCATTAGCTGTCCACTCCTATAAAGCTCCCACATTTTGTGATTTTTGTGGTGAAATGCTGTTTGGCCTTGTCCGACAAGGATTGAAGTGTGAAGGTCTGTATCTACAAATAGTTTTCTTTCTCTCATTCCACAAAAAACGTTTAAATCTAATAATTGCAATTTTCGTAAATTAGGATGTGGTATGAACTTTCACAAGAGATGTGTGGTAAAAGCTCCAAACAACTGTTCACAAGATATGAGTCAAAGACGTCGTAGCTCGACATTTTTGAATGTTCCAAGATCTCCTAGCCAAGGGTCAACCAGTAGCTTAGCCAGTGCTAGTGATGATAACCACAGTGCTACAGTCACTCCCAGTTCCAGCCAAAACAACAGTACTTTGGTATGCTGAATCATAAATTGAGCGCAAAAATATTTTTTTCTAATATTTAAATTTTCGCTCATTTCTATTAGGCAATTCCAAGTATAATAACTCCAAAACAATCTCGTTCACCATCTCTCGGCGGTCGCCCAGCGTGGGTTGAGCGAGAATTGGCAGCTCGCGTGAGAATTCCACATACTTTTGTAGTGCACACGTACACCCGACCCACGGTATGCGGATACTGTAAAAAATTGTTGAGAGGCTTGTTTAAGCAAGGTTTGCAATGTAAGGATTGCCAGTATAACACGCACAAAAAATGTATTGAAAAAATTCCTAAAGACTGCACAGGAGAAAATCCATTAGACGTTGGAGGTATAAAATTACAGCGTTAAAAGTATTTAGTATGTTTTAGTAAGCAGCAACGATTATGCATTCACGATTATTTTATGTTCAATTTCAGGAGGTGAATATCCTGATAGTGGAGTAGGCAGTGAACCAGAAGGTAGATGCGATGGTAGGAATGAAGAAGGAGATAGCGACAAGTATGCCGATAATGATAATGACAATGACCATGACAATGATAATGACAGCGATTCAGAATCACCTCCATCAGCTACGCAGATACCATTCGCATCTGACGAAGATAATAAACACAACGGCGACTCCGTAAGTTTTCGCATGCATTTTATCCACGAACGCGACGAATAAAAATACTATGATGGATAATAAAAAAAATTAATTTTTAGGACAATACGCCCACGCGAGATGTGCCGCCTGACGAATTAGATAAATCAAGAGCAGCCAGGTAAGTTATTAATAATACGTAAAATTAGCGTGATAATATACCGACTTTATGATTAAAACGACTTCATTTTTCTCCAGTGCGACGCCGAGCAACAACATTCCTTTAATGAGAATAGTGCAAAGCGTAAAACATACGAAAAAACGAGGTTCCAAAGTATTAAAAGAAGGATGGATGGTGCATTTTACTAATCGCGATCCTTCGGTAAGCGTAAGTTTCGCTTTGATTCTCATCGTAAATTTGGTAAAATGATAATATTCACTTTTTTATTACTTTATTATTGTATAGAGAAAACGACATTACTGGAGACTGGACACAAAAGCAATAACTTTATTCCAAAGCGATACTGGTTCCAAGTATTACAAGGAAATACCGCTGTCTGAAATTTTAGCAATTGAAAGCGCTAGAACACCACATACACGTATGTATTTTTTTTTTGTTACCCGATTGAATTGGAGTTCTGGTAGTATTTTATAATTATCATTTCAATCCATAATTCCAGAAGCAATGCATTGCTTTGAATTGAGAACGGCTAACGTTGATTATTATGTCGGAGAAGATTTGATGTACGGCAGCGAACGAAAACAACTTCCTGCTCCAGAAAGTGGCGTCGGTGCTCATGTAGCCAGATCTTGGGAGACTAGTATTAGACAAGCTTTATTACCTGTAACTAGTGGTTCAAGTATGTATTTTATTGTTTATTGAGCTTTTTTTTTTATCAATCTCGGATTATTTGCTATAAGAGTTTTTGGATTTCAGGTCAAGATAGCGAATCGACAGAACCGGAAGAAAACGTAACAGACATGTCACAACTCTATCAAATTTTTCCCGATGAAGTCTTGGGATCGGGTCAATTCGGCATCGTATATGGTGGGATTCATCGTAAAACTACAAGGCAAGTTGCTATCAAAGTCATAGACAAGCTACGTTTCCCAACCAAGCAAGAAGCACAATTGAAAAACGAAGTTGCTATCTTGCAAAATCTTTCGCACCAGGGAGTTGTCAATCTAGAGAGAATGTTTGAAACTCCGGAACGAATATTCGTTGTTATGGAAAAGTTGAAGGGCGATATGCTGGAAATGATTCTGAGCTCGGAAAAAGGACGACTCAGCGAGCGAATAACGAAGTTTCTGATCACGCAAATTCTCATCGCGTTGAAGCATTTGCATAGCAAAAATATCGTTCATTGTGATCTGAAGCCAGAAAATGTTTTATTAAGTAGCAATAGTGATTTCACTCAGGTGAAATTATGCGACTTTGGATTCGCGAGAATCATAGGAGAAAAAAGCTTCCGGAGGAGTGTGGTCGGTACACCAGCTTATTTAGCACCCGAAGTTTTGCGGAATAAAGGCTACAATCGATCGTTGGATATGTGGAGTGTTGGAGTTATTATATACGTATCATTGAGTGGAACTTTCCCATTCAACGAAGATGAAGACATCAATGAGCAGATTCAGAATGCTGCTTTCATGTATCCTCCAAATCCATGGAAACAAATTTCATCCGATGGTAAATGTTTTATGATGTTACATTACGTAAAAATATAAAATACTGTATTGCTATTTTTCCGACTGATTGAACATTTACCATTTGCAGCTATCGATTTGATAAACAATTTGCTACAAGTGAAGCAACGAAAACGTTTTTCCGTTGACAAAAGTCTACTCCATATCTGGTTACAAGTGAGTCTTTCGTCATTTAACGTTAAAAAGTAACTAATAAATCGAATAGCAGATTAACGATAGGAATATATTTTTTAAAGGATTATCAAACGTGGTGCGACCTACGAGAGTTGGAAAATCGGATAGGCTGCCGCTACTTGACGCACGAGAGCGACGACACGCGCTGGCAGAGTTACGCCAACAGTGCCTCCGACAACGCATGACACATTTCGCCCCAAATATCATCATCGGACACTTGCACCCTCGAGACTTCTTCAGCGCCTCTCGCCAAAAGTTGGTTACGTACGGCCCGCGATATATTTCGTCGCTTCGTTCACGTTTGAGCGAGGATATTATCTGCTCCATTCGCGCAGTACGTCCTCCTTTCTTTCAACAACAAAAAAAAAACAAACACCACGATCTCGTTGTGCTTTAGCGTTCTCTTCCAGTACTTTTAAGAAGTGTTTTTTAAATATGTTTAGCTTCCATAATGAGCTGCTTATAGATAAGCGAATAGAAAGAACAAGTATTTGGCAAAATCTTGCGAATGCGCAAGTTTATATGCTTACGTGCTTTTAATGGCATTTATTAAGGAATTTCAATAATGTTAGTTAACTTACCATTCGCGATATGGTATATGATGGTACTGGATAATTCGGAAAGGTAGTGGTTTTTCTATAACGTAAGGATCATGACGTAACGTTCATCGTGTTTGACAAAAGTTTTATATTCGTTTATATACTTGGATGTTGATGTATTTTTAAATTTTTCTATGACCGACGTAAATGAATATTGAATTCGTGATGAAAAATAGAATGAAGATTTTCTTTTTTTTTAAACTTATTACGAAGATAGTGCCACAAATTTTTATTTGCAATAATAACTCAGTAAAAAACAAATTATATTGAACTTTTTGAAAATAATGAAGAAATATACGACAATTTGAATTTGCAGTTTTGAAAATTCGAATGTAATGAGGAAGTCTGTTATGAATTTTATAATTCGGTACTGATACATTTTTATACAATTTAAAACCATAAAAAATATTTATGACTGTTTATAGTGATTAGTAATAAGCGAATATTACATCAAATACCAAGCGGGACGGTAATTGGTAATTCGAGCAAGTGTCTTTATGAAGAAGCATGTGTAATTTTTCAAACAGTTACATGTTTTAGATTTTTCAAAATGTAAAGTTTCGTTATATACAAGTATTGCGAAATTAAAGTTAAGTCCAATTGAGACTATGTTACCTGGGAAATATTAAACATTCCAAATATGAAGAACATTCCATAATAATTTACATGTAACTGTTATTTTATACACATACTTTCGCGAAGTACCTAAAATAGTCACAAGTTTATACTGATAGCATCGTCATGTCTTGGTGGAAATATTTTTATAATCAATTTAATCGAAATTATGCAGAAATTGACTCAAAGATATATTATAATCAATGACTGCATGTGCCAAAAAGTAACATTCAAAATTAATAATTCAAAATCAATGATAAATTATGATAACGTGAAAATATCTCAACTATCATGATGAGCGCTATAATTAATATATTGTATATATGTCTTTTATAAATACCGAGGAGTTGAATAAAATGCCGAGTGAGTAATATTCTAATTAGTAATTGATGTTTGTACCACAAAAGAAACCCAGTGGTGTTCTTGAGTGATAAGTGCTTCAATATTATACAGTGAATTGTTAAAATTAAAAAAAAAAAACAAAGTTTTAAAATCACAAAAAATATGATTCAGTACAAGTTGTTAGCGAAGAAATATACTTTAATTCAATTTTTAGATGCACTTTATAAAAGCCTGAACATTAATGATTGATGAGTACATTATCAATAATAGCTAGATAGAGATAAGCAATGGTAGCTTCATTTCTAACAAAGAAAATAATAGTTAAAGCCGGCTTCAATATAAATAAATCTAAATTATTTTTACAGCTTTTATTATAATTTATCATAATGATTGTGCACAGTGAATGATTGCACAAACAATATTTTACCGTAATATTTTCTAACGAAGAAAAAGATACCTGTCAAATTTCTAAAGAGATCGATCTATACAAATCTGTTAATTAGCCGGAACGAAATCTCAATTTTCGAAAATATTGTAAAAAGCTCATGTACTCTGAATATTCCACTTTTCATAAAAAATTGCGATGTATTGAAATTTTTCTAATAATGATAGTTGAAATGAAATCCAATAATCCTTTTCAGATAAACTTTACGTATTATTATACTTTTATTATTTTTAATATCTTCGGAAAAATAATAATTTATAGTGAGTTTATATTGTTATAAGAATTAATTCGTAGATTTTATTTATACAAACATTATTATACACACGTTTATATGCATAACAAAAGTGCATAACATATTATTTCACAATAAATATATTTATGATAAGTTTTATTTTTTTAGTTCCACAAAGGGTACATTCCAAAAAGGGAAAATAATTTATCGATGCAAAAAGCGCAAAGTCAAAAAAACTTGTTCTATGTCATTTAAAATTCCGAAAAGTAATATTATAAAACGTAATTCGAAAGATGATTATATGCATAAAATGAAATGAGAGCGGCAGCTATTTTATATCAAATTGAGGATATTTATTGAACTGTGGAAAAAAGAAAATATATTATATTCATATCATAGCTAATATTTTATTGACTGCTATGAAACCTAGTTTTGACGATATTTCGTGAAAGCTATCGTAATTCATAAATGTATTAAAACATATTGCAAAATACTCATTAATCAATTTAGAATTTTTTAGATACATTTTGTAGATGCCGCAGTTTTACAATATAATACACGAATGGAAATGATTGACATAAAATAAAAATTGATGCTATCTAAGAAATTGATATACTATTATAATAGAGCACATGTAGCCGTTTTAATATGGAAGAAGAATACTTCATCGAAAACTATTTTTAAGGAATGCTTTATAAAATTTTGTTCAAATGGTTAATAAATCAAATAAGTGAAATAGCAAATAATTGAATAAAAAAAAAGCTATTTGTCGCCGAAGAAATCGTTGTTCCAAAGCGAAACAATAGGAAACCACTGCAAAACTGATAAAGTTTATAGAGTCGGTATATAAGGAATTCGGGTATAAAAAAAACTATTATTCTTCACAAAAACAAGGCCTAACTAGATACATTAATAATCGATTTTCAATATAATATTGCATTAAAATATTTAAGGGGACGTATGTAACGATAGGATTTAAAAAAATATACAACCGACGTATTACAGAATACAAGATTTTCACAGACTTTGACATCGAATGAAATTATATTATTATAAGACATTCCCGCTTGCAAATCTAACAGTATTATCTAAGATTATTCGACATATTATAACACGTAAATCAAATGACATGTAACTTGTCTTCTGTAAAAGAAGGAATTCTAATAAAAAAGAAAATTTTTTTACTCTCAAAAAAAAAAATGAATTGCATGAAAATCATTTCAAAACTCCATATTTGTTATAACAAAAACTTGAAAACATTTATACTCAATTTTGTAATTTATTCTTTCATTTCAACAATACGTCGGGTGCGTCGAACAACCGGACGCCTTGAGAAAAAAGCGGACATATCTATGTAAAATCGAAGAGACGCCGGACGTGTCCGCTTTTTTGGCTTCAATCCGAGGTGTCCGGTTGTTTAACGCACCCAGCGATATGTACGGTTTTTACTTTGACTTTCCGACGTGTACGATTGTTCCACGCAATATAGTTTTAATTATATATGTATTTTCATTATTATAAAAAACCGGTCGTTTCATCCATTGAAGATCAAACATTATATTGTAAAGAACCTATTATTACTTACTTATTATTACTAAAAAGTTTTAAACATCTATTTCCTTTGAAAATTGTACTCATAGTATTTTTGTAAATGTTATTGTCGTTATCATGTTTTTTTGTGTATTTCCACGATACTTCCGTATAGTCTATTTGATGATACGATCAGTGTTTCAAAAGCTCATTATTCACATATACTTGCTGGAAATTTCAAATATTCTTTTCAATTCCGTAAAAAAAAACTATTTGCTTTTTTCACGCAATTTAATAGTGCACAAATGAAAGTTACAGTGCAAGAGTTGTTGAACAGAGTTACAACTATGTTCACTTGCCGACTATTTCACTAGAAGAGCTGAATGCATACTAGTCATAGCGTCGCGTTTCTACCCTCTTGTCCTCGTACAATGTAATCTTAAGGCTATAGTATATAGCAGCAGTGTATAGAATTCGTCGTATAGGAAAAAAACACGTAATGCAATGAAAATGTTGCTCCACATACACTGTTCACCACTGCACATTTTTTGTGGTGTATATGACGAAATCCTTAAAAAAAAAACACATTTTTCTGGGGTCTAGAATGGCAAAAAATTTTTTTATGTTAAGGCTTCCGGACCTTTTTCCTCTTCTTTTTGAAGGTATATAGTGTCGGAAAATACTCGTGAACATTGGAAAAGTC
>JAWWMK010000008.1:17822128-17873852 GCA_035047105.1 Galeopsomyia nigrocyanea | reverse complement strand
AAAATAATTATCCGGTGGCAAGTTATCAAAAAATTGCAAAATAATTACATTTTTAGTTTGTTATTAATATCGGGAAAATACTGAAAAAATATAGTTCTCGAGGACTTTTTCAAGGTTCTCGAGCATTTTCCGATACTATATACCTTCAAAAAGAAGAGGAAAAAGGTCCGGAAGCCTTAGCATTAAAAAAAAATTTTGTCATTCTAGACCCCAGAAAAAAGTGTTTTTTTTTTAAGGATTTCGTCATATATGTATGTACGTATATCCCACCTAGTATCGATGCGAGTTTGCCAATGAAAAAAAGTTTTACCCTTCGTTTCGTAGGGTGTATAAACGGGCGAAAGAAAATGCATCTATCGCTCGATAAGAAACATTGCATAGGTAGTATCGGGACAAACGCTATATAGATTCTACGATGCGCGTTTTCATATGCACCCCGCGCGAGAAGGAAAAAAAAACCCCCCGGAAACTTTTACCCCGTTAGAAACGTACACGGAGGGCTCTAAATAAAATATCTCACCATAAGCGTCTTGCGCGAATAAAAATACATACGAAAGCTCGTTGAGCATCAATAAGACACGTATGTATGTACGAGGACCCGAGATGCAGTCGCTGAAATATGAAAAAGGTATAAGTGTAGTGTTTGGAGAAACAGTTTGGTAATAAACGATTCATGCGGACGTTGTTTCATATTTAACAAGAGCGTGCGGTGTTCGTAATCCGTATTGGGTTCGGCAAAAGATGCGTCGACAGTACTGATCCGACTGTAACGAAGCAACATGAAAATTAAAAGTGAGTTGCGGAATTTTATAACTGAATTATTTTATTTTGTCATTGACTCGTTGCTTTTGTAAAATAGATCAAAGCAAGCTGCCAAGCGATAGATTTGAAACTTATTTCGAACTTATTGCAAAAGTTCTCTTGCTGCTGGGTATAAGAATCGATTTGACTGCGGGTGACGAAGCAATCGATAATCCGGAAATTCGAAAGAAGGTACCATGGCCAATTTGGTCATTCTTGATTTTGGGCACGTTCTCGGTCGCTGGTGAATACTTTTACATTCGAGATTCAATGCAAAAGAACCAAATTTTCCTAGCCGCTCAAGTAACCAGTCACTTGCTATCCAACGTGATTTGTATCGCGAAGGTATGTTTTTGTAATTTTTTTTTGCGTGGAAATATTACTTTATCGATGTTCAAAACTTCGAGTAGGGTTATCGATTGGTTTTTACCGTTACGGATTTGGAAGGAACTTTGCAAGAATTGTCAAGTCTGTGGCAGAAATACCTATTCAATCACGAAATTCGTGGCCAATTTTTCAAGAAAGCCAATAAAACTCTGCTATTTTGCAAGATGTTCATATACGCGACTTTCAGCGCTGTTATGAGCTTTTGCTTACCGCCGCTTTAGTGAGTATGATTTTTGCTCTTTTTATTACTTTTTATGTATGTTAATGATATACATACGTTATTTTTAGTAATTTATTCAACGAATATCTGCATCAAAAAGACGCTAATTATACTCACGATTTCGACCAAAGAATATTTTTCTTCAAGTATCCTTTTGAAGTGAATAGTTTTCCAAGATATTTGTCTGTGATGTTGGAAGAAGGATATTTACTTATTGGTGCTGGTTTGATGTGGGTAGCAAGCGATGTTATATTTGCACAGTTGACCACGCATATTTCTCTGCAATTAGAAGTAAGTTTTCAATTTTCTATTTAGGATGAGAAATATAATTGACGGTCGGCTGAAGACTGGTGTTTGTATATTAATTATTATGCAGGAGGATAACATAATTTCTTTTATAAATATAATATAGTATCGATACCAGTTTTCAGCCAATTGTTATGAATATTCTAGGATAATACAATTGAATCTCATTGTGTAGGTATTACAATACGATATGACGTCATTAATCAATGGCAATAGCAGTGACAATATTTTGAAGCGAGGTTTTAATAAACTTATAAGAAGACATCAAGAACTTTTAAGGTATATACATTATTTCACTTCAAATTCAGAAGAATGTTATTCACATAAAGAATTATAATAATATAATCGTATTCTATTTCCCTTGTTATAGAATTTGCGACCAACTCGAGTACATGTTTAGTCCTGCTATTTTATCAACTGTTCTGTTGTCAGGAATAAATTTATGTTTCAATGTTTTTGAAGCACGCGAGGTACATTAAAAAAGTACTTATCGCTCGACGCTAACTCGATCATTAATACTCTTTTTTTCAGACCATATCAAAAGGAAACTACGCCGACGCATCAGTGCACATTTTCCTATTTGCCATAACGTTTTTACAAGTTCTATTCTATTGCACTTTTGCCGAGGGACTTACCCAGGAGGTAACTTATTTATTGTTAGAATGACATTTTTATAAATGTATAATTCATTATATTCGTAGAGTATGATGGTTGCCAATGCAGTTTACAATTCAAACTGGGCAGAGAAGAACAACGTCTTGGGCTTTTATCTGCAAATGGTCATCATGAGATCTCAGAATCCATTCTACTGCACGGCTTACGGATTTTTCCCAATAGGACATACACGGTTGAACTCGGTAAGAAAAAAAAACGTTTTTGAATTTTCTTTCTCAAAAGTAATCCGCACGATACTTTAGATTCTCAATGGAGCGTACTCTTATTACATGATGCTTCAAGCAGGGACTAAATGATGAGACGACTTCACCAACTTTTTATTGTAGTTAAGTATATATTAAGACAGAATGTTTTTTTTGTAACATTGATCGTAAGAGTTAAATGAGTACAATATTATTTTGTGTAATTAAATAAAAACAAAAAAATCTATAGTTTTCATTGGTAATCACGGATATTTTTTAATTTCCTTTGCCGGTCATTTAAGTAATTGTACTAAAATGGTGTTTTTGGGCCCTCGTTTTACTGCTTACGCCCCATATCTCGGCCGAATCGAGTGCTAAAGTGTATATCAACGTACGCACGTCTTCTTTGAAGGCCCCTCGAAGATCCTTTTCAAGCGATTTACGAAAAAATAATTACCCGCAAATCTATGGCCATTTATACATGGCTTAACAGCATGTAACAGTCAAAAACGTGCCTGTCACGCCCCATATCTCAGCCGAATCAAGTGCTAAAGCGTATATCAACATACGCATTTCTTCCTTAAAGGCACCTAGAAGATCCTTTTCAAGGGATTTACGAAAAAATAATATTCCGCAAATCTTTGGCCATTTGTACATGGTTTAGCAGCATAAAACGGTAAAAATTTGTTTATCACGCCGCATATATAGGCCGAATTATGTGCTGAAATGTATATGAATGTAAATACATACGTCTTTTTCAAACTCCCTCGAAAATCCTTTTTGAGGGATGGTTCTTTTTAACGGGGTGTGATTGAACAGTGGCTCCATGGCAGAACTATTTCTCTTTATAATAAAGATAATCGCGTCGATTTCTTTTATGTCAAAATTCTATTTTTATTTTTAAACGATTTTTGTAATAACTATTCATCTCTACTTGGCCATTTACATGTTTCCTTTGAGTGATAGCATAATGATGTCGTACCTTAACTCGAAGTCAATAGTGAATTTTTCTTGTAGCATAGTATATTTCTTCTCACAAAGTAATCGTATCCTTTTTTGCTGGTCAACAATTGAAACTTTCAAAGGAATCACATTGGGTTTCTGTATACCATGTGTATGTACCTATATCTTCTGCTCCTTTGCACAAAGAAATTACCCAAATCGATTGTTTTCGTCCGACTGGATCATTTAAAACTTGTGTAATACGTTATTGAAGAGAATACATAAAAGTTTCACTGAAAAAAATTAGTTATAGACGTCACAATAAATAAAAAATTCGACAATCACATTAAATAAATAAATTTCTTTTTTTTAGTCAAATCAATTTATTAGTTTTTTATCAAGAATTTTCAATTATGTACTCAGATTTAAATATTTAAAACAAAGTAGTGTATAAAATGAAGAAAATAGAAAAACATTAGTGAATTCTAACACTAAGTATCAGCATTAAACATCTGCAAAAGCTCATCTCTGTTCAGCTTGGTCGTACTTTACGCTCGAGCTGCAAAACCGCAAAAAGCTTACAGATTTTATTTGAGCTTTTACAGGTGTTATGACTAAAATAAGATTAAAGAAAAAATAATAGCTATACACTTTTTATGGTTACAGTTTGAAAGAAATATCCAGATAGATAGGCCATTAATTAGGTCAGTAAAATAACTTTCATGCTCGACTGCTTGCAGTAATTGAAGACCAAAGCACATCATCAAGCTCATTTCAAAAGATTATAAATTATATTTCCTTGAATAAATGAATATTTTTCTGGGATAAACGTGATCAAACCATCGCATGCACTCATGTTTATATAAGAAGTTATGTACAAGTTTTTATTATTGTCTAAAAAGATAAAATGCACAAAACGTTATATGACAATGATACTTATTGTAAGAGATATATCGACAATACTAAACTCGAAAAACTCGTAAAGACAGAGACAATGTCCCTCTCTATCATTGTTTCTCGTCGATAAACACTTTCTTATGCACCCTTCTGCACAAAACTTTTCTTTTCCATGATAACCCGTTTGCTACACCCGCAAAAGAAAAACTCGCTACAATGTGCGCCAGTACGAAACTAAGAAACGTACATCGAGTATGCTACTCGAACCGCAAAGAAAAAAAAAGTTTTCGAACAAGACGTTCGATGCCTGTATCGAAACCATCAATAAAGCATGAACGAGCTTGCACTACGCGAAGAAAACGCAAAATTAGCGGTTACGTTACGTTCGCCCGTGTAATAAGAGGCTATTATACTTCAGGGTGTCTTTCATACTTAATACGTATAGTCGATGGTGCAAAGGGTTCGACCAGAACTCATCGACAGTGTCGATCATATAGCAGCTACAAGATGAAAACCACAACTGACCGTCGGCTCGGTAACTCCAAAAGTATACTTTTATATACGTAGTTTAAAAGTTTCATCTTTGACTTTAGATATGATTGCAAAATTCTATTGATCGAACAGATAAAAATCAGCTGGAAAACTATGAATTCAACGTACAAATTATCAGTAAACTACTGTCATGCCTGAGTGTTCGGATAAACGTGAATGACGATCGTAAAATTGGCAAATGGACCATTTCCAACATTCCGATTCCACTCTGTTCGTTCATCGTACTGGATGTTTTGGCATTATTTGGGGAGTATTTTTACATAAGAGATTCATTGAAAAAAGACAATATGTTTATGGCAGCTCAAGTAACAAGCCACTTCCTCTCCAACGCAATTGATCTTGTAAAGGTATTTTATCAATATAATGTTTGTAAATTGAAGAAAAAAATATTTCTGCGTACTGATTTTTGACGTAAATTTATTACAAATAAAGTATATGTAGGGTTGTCAATTGCTTATAACGGCTGCAGATTTGGAAGCTGTGCTTAAAGATTTGTCGAAATTATGGCAGAAATATATCATTAATCATGAACTGCGAGATGATATTTTGAGCAAAGCTAACAAAACAATTACGTTTTGTAAAGTGTTCATCTGTGCCACTCTTGGCTCTGCTTCGAGCTTTGGAGTACCACCTTTTGCGTAAGTACTACACGTTATCAATCTTTTTTCAACCTTCGTATTTCATTTTCAAAGCGAATTCTTCATCCTTAACTTTACAACCTTACTCGGTTGTAGAAATTTGTGTGTCGAATACTTTCAACGAAAAAATGAAAATTACACTCACAACTACGAGCAAAGAGTGTTTTTCTTCAAGTATCCTTTTGAATTGAATACCTTTCAAAGATACTTATCCGTCATGTCGTACGAAGGATACTTACTTATCGGTGCGGCTTTATTGTGGGTGACAAGCGACGTAATTTTTGCTTTTTTGACAACTCACGTTTCTTTGCAATTACAAGTGAGTTTAGATACGAGACAATTATGTAAATTTTTCAGTGAATTCATTTTTTTTTTTCAACTTTCATTCGTAGATATTACAATACGATATGAAAACATTAATCAATAGCGATGTCGATGCATATACCTTGAAGCATAGTTTCAACAATATTATAAAAAGGCACTTGGAAATTTTGAGGTACGTTCAATTACATAAGATATATCGATCATCTATGCAAAACAAGGCATTTCTATTTCAGAATTTGCAACGAAATCGAATACATGTTTAGTCCATTAGTATTCATAGCTGTATTGTTGTCGGGTATAAATATATGCTTCAATATGTTTGGGACAAATGACGTGAGTTTAATGATTTATTGTTCATCACGTTTGAAAATTGTCCGGTGAATGCCATGCAGAAAAGATAATGATACACTTTTCAAATATTCGATTTAGGCTGCATCGCATGGAGATTATGCCGATGCCACAGTTCATTTTTCATTGTTCGTAATAACATTTTTCCAGATCATGTTTTACTGCACTTTTGCAGAATCGCTCACTGAACAGGTATTTTTCATTTTGGTACAAAAGCAATGTTTTGTTACTATACTCATTCATTGGCAATCATGTATAGACCAGAACCTTCGCTGATGTGGCTTACAGTGCAAACTGGACGGAGAAAAGTAATGTTTTGGGAATGTATATTCAAATGCTCATTTTTAAATCTCAAAATCCTTTTTACTTCACGGGCTACGGATTTTTCCCTATTGGTCATACAAGATTAACTTCGGTAAGCTATAAAAATGTTACGTTGATACTATTTTTAAAAAAAATTAATGCTATTATTCAGATTTTGAATGCAGCGTATACGTACTACATGATGTTGCAAACGAATACTAAATGAAGGACAAAAAAAATAATAACGCCATTTGTTGCACGCTTAGCTTCCAACTGAGGATAAAGTACAATGCATGTTGAAAATCTATTTTGTTGATCAATAATTGTAGTTGAAGATGCCAGTTTTAATAAAAATAATTAATACATTTCACTGTATTTATTAGATAATGTAAGAACTAATGAAATACAATATAGATGGCTCAAATTATCTCCATGAACAATTCTTTACTTCGCGTTCAATGCATGCTCTGTTCGAAAAGATTATTAGCTTTTCCTGGTCGAGTTTTGGTGATTAAAGATTTGGAAATATGGTGCTTCGTTCCAGACTTTCAGATTGGACTCATCAGTAACCATTAAAAACACTGAATATGCTCAAGATGTAAATAGATCAAACAAGAGAACCACACTAGATGACAAATGCCGAAGATAAATATAGAAAATAAAGTCTAAAATGTTGATAAAAAGATTAAATATAATATAGATGGCTCAAACCACACCAATGAACAATTCTTTACTTTCGCATTTAATGTCTACTCTGTTCGAATTCCATAATCGGCAGCTAGTCCAACATTTTGGTGCAAACATGATACTCAAAACTCATAATGATTATGCAGACTTCGTTAAGATGCCATTAACTGCTAAATAGAAATCGACATAATTATGATTGAAAAAGCTATCTAAGATGGAATCACAAAATGGAAAATCTATTGATATCCTACATATATCCAAAAATTGAACACGTGAAGAAAAAAGTAAAACGAACGGAAACGACGCTCAAACAAAAAGAAGAGCGAACATAATACACATACGCGAACGTTTGTTTTCGACGAACAAAAAAAAAAAAAGAAAGTCCATTATTTCCATACGTGAATAATGAGTTTTGAAATTGGAGTGAAAATACCGACGGTGGCTTTGTAATTCGCCTGCTAGTGGGCAATTGACAAAACAACAGTTAAGCTAAAATGTTTCTATATATATACTCGTACCCGGCACGTGTTGTCGAAAGAAAAACGCTGCGCGCGTGTGCCTTCGAAAATTTTTGTACCGTGACAGAATGCCAAGCGCGTCATACGCGTCTTCCGCTTTTCTGCGCCAACCTCCACTTTGCGCCATTGTCGCGCTTATAATATACGAGAATAATAACCGAGAGAGCTGAGCATTTTTGAATATTCAAAAAAAGAAACAACTTTTTTTTTCTTTGAAAAACAATGGTTTCTAGAATTTTTGCATTTAAGATGTTGAGGATTTACGGCGTATTTTTCTATTTACGTTGAAATATTTGTGATAGTAATTAATTGTTCGGATCATCATTTATTTTGGATATTTTCATCTTGATAATTTTGTATAACTGTAGTTTCATTTTTCATGGAGTGTTTGCAATCAGCAGTATTTCAATAATGAGAAATTAGTGAAAAGTTTCAAGTTGAACTATAATTTTGATTATTGGAACACAGAAATACGCACGCAGAAATATATTATTAATTTGAATATTAGAAAATACATTTCGTCGATGATTCGTCATGAAAATTTCAATTTTTTTTTTCTTTCGAGCGAACGAGAGTGAAAATTGAACGTCGAAACAAGGTCGTACTCCGTTTCCACTTGGCAGACTTTCGAGCGCAAGCTCTACATCTAACACTGCGCGTATATACAGCAGTATATAGTAGAAAGAAAAAGAAACATTAGAGTTGATGAGGGGATTAGATAATGACAAAGAAATCACGCGACATTGTCAAAACGATAGAACTCATAAGAGGATTTCGCCATGGCTGTCGCGAATAATCATGCTAAAAAATAATTGTACCGCAAAAAAGTAATTGTAGCTTGCTTTTAATGTTCTTGAGTCGTTTATATAGACGAGATACTTGTACTGTGTGATTCAGTGATAAATAGATTTGCTTATGACACTTTCTATAAATTTCAATGTGCAAGAAATATTATTTTCTTCTATTCTAATTTAATGAGAAGAGGGTCACATCCGTGAGTCGTCGATTTGCTTGTATCTTTGCATAAAATATGTAAGAAATCGCAACCATTCATGCTCACGCTCGACTCGATATTTCCATCAAAAATGACTTTCTTATAATTGAAATAGCTAAGTAATCTGAGCAATGTCGAGTTTTAATAACATTACCAAATGAAAGCTGCGATCAAACATTCATGAAAATATTCTCCAAAGTTACAGACAAATCGTCGACCCACACGTGTGCCATTCTCCTTGTAAGAAAATTAATTCTAATCGATATTTATCTTTGTGTCTACAGTGGTAAAATTGTTGTTTCTTTTTTTTTTCAGATATTCCTTTTCGTTAAAAATGATTGATAAATTATTGAGAAACTCCATGTATTTATTGTTCACTGACAAATTGATTCATATTATTGCAAAAGAGCAAGTGAATATTACAAAATCAGTGAAACTTCATTGACAATTTTCCGAGCAACCGCAAAAACTTAAAATTGTCGTAGTATCACTGGCAAATGAAAATTGCAAAAATTAGATGTATAGTATTAGAGTTGATTAAGGATGTTCGAGAATATCAATATATAGCTATATAAATGTGTAGATAAACAGGAATCTTTAGCTTTGTGTTGCCTGTATCGACGACTTTACAGATGAGCTTGCAAAAATTATTATGAGCGTATTCGAGCGAAACCTACTAGCTTGACTTAATCCATAGATATTTGAAGAAAAAAAATACTTTCTTGTTAAAAGATCCAGCGAAAAAGCTTATCTAAGCTCTCGCTTCCGTGCGAAAAAGATCATCTTCATTATAATTTATCGCAGCTAGTCGTCATTGCTTTATCGAAAATCTCTTTGACGTGTTGAAAAAGTCCTCAAAATCCACTTAAAAAATTATTTTTTTATTCAATTGTCCAAGTGTAATTTACAACGATTGCCCACCTAATCCAATTATACAAGCCAAATATGTAAAGTCACGTCCGAAAACAAAAAAAAAGAACGTAAAAAGATGCAATCGCAGATAAAATTTGTCCCTTCGCGAGTGCAGAAAATAAGCATCGTGGTGCGTCGGCTTCGAAATGAAAAAGGTTACACAGCAAAGTCCATAGTTTTCTCCTCGTCATCGTGCTTAGCGAGTTATCCTACCAAGCGACCTCCATCCTAACGAACGCTTTAAATCTCTTAGCGTGAATAATAAGTCCTATAGTCACTTGTGTATGTATGTATGTGTGTAGTGTCCTAGAAGTCGAGCAAAAGAATAGCATCCGTCTTCTTCTTCTTCTTCTTCTTCGTTGATCAGTAGCCGAGTGTCACTCGGACAGTCGACAACGACTTATTGTACAATTAATATAGTCCACATAAACGCGCGATGATTTTAGTGATGTGGATCGAGACGAGCAGTGCGACGCTTCGATATTCAAAGGGGTGATACAAGTGTTTTTTATGGTGGTGTTGATCGTTGAGCAATGAGTTGGCTACTATTGCTGCTTCTTCTACTGCTGCTGTATTTTACCAGTGCCGAGTGGATCGAGATACCTCAGTTTTCCGATCAGCATAAAATTTATAGGATGCCGACTTCGCGACCTTATCATCGCGTTGATCAACAGAATAGTAATCGTAGGCATTACATCATGGCTGATGAGCATCGATATGCATTTCATCAAGTAAGATTCTTTTTTTTTTTTTTTTTTTTTTTTTCGAATGAGAAAGCTCCACGCAGCGTAAGTAGGCCAGTAGGAGACAATAGTGCGCGCGAGATGTAGGACCACAGTCGTAAAGATACGATACGAAAGAGGTCTATGTCCCTTTTGAAATGTACATTTAGAATAGTCCCCTTTTTGCACCTAAGATCTCATTATTCTTCGATATACTATGCGCAATTTCGTACATTTTTTGTCAGATTATTTTTCGTATCACAGTGCTAATTGTTGCCAATTTATTTTTTCTGTCAGACTTTTGCTTTAAACGAATCAACTAGATTTAGCAATATAGTTTGTATAAAATGTAGTTTAATATTCGCGACATATACGCAATTACCACCTGTCATTGTCTTTTTGCTCTTTGTATATTGAATCTGGTTGAAATATGTTGTTATATTAACGACCCTCTTAGCAACAACATGTTAACGAGAACCAGTAATGGCTAATTAATGTTACATCGTGCTCGAAAAATTGATTTCAAGAAATACTTTCAAATTGAAACTAGAATAAACGAAATTTTATCTGCAAAATGACGGGAAAGTGTTTGGTAAAATATCAAACAAATGCATCGTGATTTGTTCCGGTCGAGTAGATGAAATCGATTTTAGTCAGCCGTGTCGTCGCGAAAAGAAAACAAATCGATGTAAATTGAAAAAATGTACGTTTCTCGTTGGATTTATTTGATGATGAAAATCGTTTATTTTTCAATAAATATTTTTGAAGTGGAATGTTTATCGTCGATATTTGCTCTATAAAAATGTGTGTGGCAATAATATTAATTTTCAATAAGTATTGAATTGTGGAAATTATCTTAATTAAAACGAAACAATTGTTTTTGAAGTTCATCTTTCTTGCGAAGTAGAATATTAGTATTATCATAAACTAATTTTAATGTAGTTTTAGTAATTTATATTCAGTAATTTAAGTATAGAAACCCCATATCTCGATAAATCACTTTCACAAGTATAGACGAGTTATGATTTCAAGTATAGGGCATAATAATGTAGTGTACTATCTATACAATGATAGCAATACATGAACTGAATTAACGAGAAATTTTTAAAAATTTCATTTAGGATGGAAATTTACGGAATATCAGTAAATTTTCTGGAAATCGTCACACGATTCATTCCAACGTCAAACCACCGTTGTTTGCCGGAACAATCTCTGCCTATACTACTGAACGGCCAATCAGTAGTATCGAAGCAGGAGGTGAAGATGTTGATCCGGATGAAGGAATCGTTGTCGAATCTAGTGAAGATAATGAGCCCCAGGTATTTGTTTTAAATATTTTTCAACATATTTATAATTTTTTTTTTAATACAATCTTTGTACTGATGAAACATCGATTTACGAAACTAAACTCGTGGTAACCATCGAGTTCTGAAAAAATTAAAAGTAAATTCAGTTTTGAAAAGAAAAAATTTATTTTTGTGAATACTCATTCGAACGGATAAAACTAAAAACCAATGTTATTTTCAGTTTGAGGAAGTTCCAGTTCTGTACAGTTCGAGCGAGGACGTTACGACGACCTTCAACGAGAACACGAATTTTCCAGTGACCGTTCCGTCGTCGACTGCGCCACCAAAACCATCGAAGCCACCACCGAGCCTCGACGAAACGGACGACGACAAGGGATTTTTCGATTATTTACCCATCGATTTGTTGAAACGAGTGCACAAAACTCTCAAATCGCAACCTCCAACGCTGAAGGGAAAGATACGCTTTTTGAAAGCTTTCGAGCGAACTTTGGTGGAAGAAATTGGTAATTCGATGAATTCGATACGCGAAAATAATCTTGTTGACGAAGAATCTAATGGAAAAATTTGATTGTCGACAGAAAATCGTCTGAGCAAGGCACTTGCGCCAACGAGAAAAACCAGAGGAGCAAGAGGTCACGACGATCACGAAGAAGGGCTGGGTTTTCCTTCGTTGGAAGGAGCCCTGATGGCCATTTCCTTCCTCACCTTTGCTGTTTATTTAGTCAGACTTGTTATGGTATTTTGAAGAAAAAAAAAATTATATTTCATCGATTATTTTATCAATTTCAGTAGGTGCATTGTTTTCAACGTTACACTTGTATTTCCTTTTCAGTTGCTATTTCGAAACACCGGAAATGGAACACCTCCCATTATTATTGGCAGGAAAAAAAGATCCATCGACGAATATAGCGAACAAGCTGCGAGAATTCTCAGCTATTTGGATTCGAGTTCAGCGCAATATTACAAGTCACAAAAACAATTCTTACGTGTGAAGAAAACGTTTTGATTTGCAAAGAATTGAGATATTATTATGTAATTGTACGAAGTTCCATAATCAAACGTTTTAATTCATGGATTTATTTATTTATTTATTCATATATTAGATAAGGAAATAAGTCGACAAATAGGCGAAAGTTTTATTTTGAGTTAGTAAAACTTAATATTTTATATGTAATATTGTCGAAACAAAAAAACTTGAAATGAACTAATAGCATGTATGTACGCGATATCGAGAATCTGAACGTTAAAAAATTGGATTCTTGAAGTGAAATTAATTGTTTGAATAAAAAAACATGTTTTTTTTTTGTTTCTGTATCTGAGTCTGTCGCATTTCGGCATCATAGCGGATAAGTCACTATTTTCGTGATTTCGAGTTGTCTGTTTTTGAAGTTGAAATGAAATATGTAAGTCATTCTGAGAATTCGATATTGAGCAAAAATATTATGTATAGATAACTCGAAGATATATATATATTAATTTTGTATTCTAGCTCTCTATCGAAATGTTACTACACGTTAAGAAATAATTAATAGCGATTTTTGATGTATCTTTTATCATTCGTAAAACTAAATTTATGAATTTCGCGTGTTTTATTTGGCCAAAATTTTGTTTTTCGAGCAAACAATCACTTATTATATGAATTATCTACGTAACATAAGTAAACACATGTGTAAATATCATAACGATTCGAATTCAAAGTGTTTCAAATGTAAAATTGCGCAAATAATTTTTGATTTTATATTTATTATCTAATACGCAATAAATTTTGTGAATTCAACGATAATCGTGATTTTTTTTAATAAAAAAAATTCGAATTATTTTATATTATTTTTGAGAAATCAAAACCTTAGGCCCACTCTAATGACTCCAAAATATTTGTACGAAGAAACGAAAAATATTTCTTACTTTCACCTCGGCCGCAACGATGCGATTTCTCGTCCCGAACACCAAAGATAACGGGTTCGGCCTTTTAGCATAGGAGATTCAAGAATGATAAACACGAACACACTACTACACTCAAACAGTCACCGAAGCTTTCTGCTACAGTCGCTGTTCTACCGGTCATAGTTGGCATATACGCAGAGGCAAAAGCAGATGTCAAACAATTAAAAGATAACTCGTTCGTTTTGTTTTTCAAAGTATTATTCGCGCAATTGCTGCCAAACTGTTTTCGCGTTTTTTCTTTAATTTCACGAGAACAATGACTCGAGGTTCGAGTAAATTAGTGGATTTTTCGCTGGTTGAAAATTTAGCGAAAAATGAACACGGTCGGAAATATGAAGGAATAATCCAGTATGGAACAGCTGGTTTCAGGACGAAGTATGTATGAAATTGATTTATGATTAATACTACTTTTCATCTTTTAAAAAGTAATTTTAATTCTCCGTAAAGGTTATATAGAGCTCGAGTAGTTTTAATTTTCAATTGAAAAATATATACGCTTTTACGAGCTTCAGTGATTTTTTATTATTCATTACCTGAATTAATTGTTAATTCTAATTTCTATTTTGATACTAATAGAGCTGATATACTGGATCATGTATTATTCCGAATGGGTTTGCTGACTGCACTGCGATCACAAGTTAAAAAAGGTAGTTCTATTGAGTATTTTTCAGAGAAATATTGTTTTTTATTAATAATCTCTTATCTCCTATATTTGCTATTAGCTGATATTGGACTGATGATAACAGCAAGTCATAATCCAGAGGGAGATAATGGAGTTAAAGTTGTTGATCCTCATGGAGAAATGTTAGAATCATCATGGGAAATTATAGCTACAAAGCTTGCTAATGTTGAAGACAGCAAACTTGTTTCTATGCTCCAGGAGTTAATAAAAGAACATGATATTGACTTGAGCTTCCCTGCATCAGTTATCGTTGGTAGAGATACCAGAAAAAGTAGTCCAAGCTTATCGCAATCTGCCATTGATGGAATTAAAGCCATGAATGGAATTGTAAAAGATTTGGGAGTGGTTACTACGCCTCAATTGCACTATTTAGTAGTTAGCACAAACACTAAAGGAGATTATGGATCTCCAAGTATTGAAGGCTACTATGATAAAATAAGTAAGGCGTTCAAGACTGTTATAGGAAATAAAGTAGATAATGAAAAAGTAGGAAGTAGTAAATATTCTGCTAAAGTGCAACTGGATGCGGCCAATGGTGTTGGTGCACTGGCTGTAAAAGAATTTCAAAAACATTTAGCTGGCACCCTTGAAATAACAGTTTATAATAGTGGAGATGGAGAACTGAATCATTTGGTAAATCTGGTTTTATATGGAAATTTTTCTATTTTCGACCTCAAAGAAATTAAGAAAGAGTTTATGATTTTCAGTGTGGTGCAGACTATGTAAAAATTCAGCAAAAACCTCCAGTGAATGTTCCAGTAATACCTTATGCAAGGTGTGTCAGTATTGATGGAGATGCTGATAGAATTGTTTATTATTACACAGATGAACAAAATAAATTCCATCTTCTGGATGGCGACAGAATAGCCATTTTAGTTGCAGCATACTTGAAAGAATTGCTTACACAGAGTAATTTAGATTTGCAATTAGGGTTGGTCCAAACTGCTTATGCCAATGGAGGCTCAACAGCTTACATTTCAGAAACTTTGGTAAGAATAGAGCTTTTATCATTATTATCTCATTTAACAAGAAATGAAATTTAGAGAAATGAATTTAGATGATTTGAAAAGATGTAAATATTAAGAAGCAAAAATGAAAAAAATTTCGCGTACATTTTATACAGGTGGTTATATCCACCTGATAAAACAGCTGTGCCTAGTTGCCCCATAAGTCGTGCGCTTGTAAACAGTGTGACACACATGTGGTCAACATGTGATATTTACATTTAACTATTTCTGCAAGTACACGTTTTTATACTTTAATTATTTCGTGACAAGTGTTAATAAGGACACCTTAATAGTTGTTTATGTCAATTTTTAAGAAGCATCGTTATTCATGCTAAAACTAGGACTACCGGAACGAACTTTTCTTTACGAAATTGTTAGGTTAGGTCGACAAAATAGATTTACAAGCCATAATTATAATAATTAATTAAAAGTTGCAAAATAAACAGGAAATTAACTTACCATGGAATCCAAAGCTGTCACGCGAACAAGAGCTCACGTGAAATCAAAATTAAAAACGGGTTTACTGTCTCAATGCTCACATCATCTCATACCAGGACATAACAAAAACAAATCGATTCTAAACAAAAATGCCATTGGTGGAATCAATGAATTCTGTATATCAGAACTGTTTCAAGCTTATCCTTATAATTGTGATCATCCCAAACCGCTTTTACCTCCGAGTAAACTAAAACGTGATTCCTACAGAGAAGATTCTACCATGCAATTGATTCACACAAAAAGTAAGATACAAGATGATATTAATAGATATTTGGAATTATACAAGAAACATTCAAGTGCTCTTGAAAAGCATGATAAACAAAATTTAGAATTTACTAAAGATGGCAGCAATTCTGTAACGATATCAAAGTATCTGCTTGATACTTCACAAATTTTGGATTGCGACCCAGATCCTAAATTTTCTGGAGATTATAATTGGTATTACAGTGGTGGTACTTTGAATGGTATTTTATATGGCCTAAGAAACATTTTATTGTTTCCTTTCTCAAATGAACTTATAACTCTACCAATAGAACTGAAGGAAGATGCACTATTCAAACCAGACTATAAGAATGCTGCAAAAGTATCTATAAATGAGAATCTTTATCAAATAGTATGTTCAACGCTGAATAATAATGGAAGAATTCTAACAAGATTAAAAAATGATTGTGTTTTACTTCACCTTTTTAACCTGGACAAACAGAAATTAAATTTACTGAAAATCAGCAATCAGCCATCTGAAATTCCATATATTTCTGCAGATCTTGATCCGATCAATGTTAACAGCTATTGCACAGTAGATGTTGATAGGAACATCAAAGTTTGGGACGTGAGTAAAAAAAGATGTGTTATAAGCAAGAAGGTTCCTGCAATGAAATATCTTGAGGACAATTGGGCTTGTATAAAGTATGATGACTCTACTGGTAATATTCTAAAATACACTGATAGACATTGTGTTTATTATTATGATAGCAGGTCATTAGAAGACAGACCTGTATTAACAATGTGTCCAAAAGACTATTTGGAAGATTGTGAAAGTCTTTCATCTTATATAGCTAGTTGCAAGAGTGAACATTTCTCATATGTTACATCGAATCACAACTTGTGCTTAATAGACAGCAGATATCCTAAAACTTCAGTTGTTAAAAAGTGGACTCATCAATTCAAGAGAAGTCCACTGTACTGTGATATTTGTTTTAGAGAAAACAACGAATTCATTGTAATTGCAAGTCAAGTTGCTGGAGAAACAGCTATAATATTAAACAATTGGAAGTCAACTGAAGAGCCACCTGAAACTTTCAGCACACCTTTTACTCCTCCAAATAACATGGAGACCTTGATAGCACTACAGTCACAAGGCAAATGTCTCAATCCACACATGAAAAGTAGATTATCATTGTGCAATACAGGCTGTATGGCTACAATTGATCAACAATCAAACGATGTATTTCTTTTGACACAAAATTCCGTTAATGATATTTTCTATCAGGGCATCAGTCACCCAGAGCCATTAGATCTTTATTCTTTAGAAAACTGCAAGGCTCTGTATAAACTGAAAATATGGGAAAGACAGATTATGAAAAATGATCATCATGAAGTTGTTGCTCCACTTGTGGTAACAAAGAGAACCAGTGCTAGAGAAATGCTTAGAACTTTCACAAATCAGAATCTCCAACCATCGACTGTTACCAATGGCGAGGCAGATGAACAATATGTACCAACATGGAAAAGATCTGTAGCAGAACTCAATTCATTTGTTGATATTCTTGCCTCCGAGCTGTTACTTCCTTGGGAAGTTGTAGAAGATGCACCATTAGTTCCTATAACTGCAGCGCCTCATCAAAAAGTTCTGTCATGGCTGGGAATGGCTGAAAATAATCAAGAAGATCCTTTACTAGTAGATGAAAATAATGAACAGCCAAGAACAGTTGCGCAAGCTCAAGAGCCTGACATCATTCAAAGACCTGATACATTTGAAGAAAATCACGACAGCGATTTTATACAATCATTTTTACCTAAAGTTAAATCGCAAGTAACACAAGGTAGCAAAAAAACTAAAAAAAAATCGAGCTTTGTTCCAGGTTTTTAAAACTCAGCATACAATATAAAATTTCTG
This sequence comes from Galeopsomyia nigrocyanea, assembly GCA_035047105.1. NCBI lineage: Eukaryota > Metazoa > Arthropoda > Insecta > Hymenoptera > Eulophidae > Galeopsomyia > Galeopsomyia nigrocyanea. Next base: position 17,855,890 of record JAWWMK010000008.1, on the reverse strand, counting down.
AGTTCGTATAAATGCGTCAAATTAAAATTTCTCTAAATTTCATAAAAAACAATTCCATACATTATTCGAAAAGCTCACTTAATTTAATTTGTAAAATTTATATCAGAAAGTTCCTGTTTCTTGTGTACCGACTGGTGTAAAACATTTACATCACAAAGCCCTTGAATTTGATATTGGAGTTTACTTTGAAGCAAACGGTCATGGTACTGTTGTATTCAAAGATTCTGCTCATGAAATAATCAAAGCTGCTGCTCAAAATAATGGGTAATAATACACAAGACGTGTTTATTCATATCCATTGGATTAATATCTTCAATATTAATGTTTTTCACATTTTGTTTTAGTTTATCTAAAAATCAACAGAAAGCAGCTTTAATTTTGCAGCATGTAGTTGATGTTATTAATCAGACTGTTGGAGATGCTTTGAGTGACATGCTGTTAGTAGAACTAATTCTACAAGCTAAAGGATGGGATGCAGTTACATGGGAGAAAAGTTATCAGGACCTTCCAAACAAACAAGTAAAAGTAAAAGTTCAAGACAGAAATGCAATAACTACTACCGATGCAGAACGGTGTTGTGAAACACCTAAAGGACTTCAAGAAGAGATAAACAAAATTGTATCTAAATATCCGAGAGGGCGGTCTTTCGTAAGGTATGTACAGATCTATTCCAAATTTCCATTATTGCCTGACAATTATTTTCATTCAAGTTTTTATTGTTTGTAGACCATCTGGAACTGAAGACGTTGTTCGAGTGTATGCCGAATGTGAAAGTTCTTCCGATGTTGAAAAACTCGCTGCTGAAGTATCGTTATCAGTTTACAGCTTAGCAGGAGGAAGTGGTGAAAAACCTCAAGTGCCATAATAAATTTGACTTATTGTAAATTTTATCTAAAATATATCATACTGTTAATTTAATTTTATACTTATGGAAAAAAATGGTATTTGTGAAGTAATTATATTAAAACCGATATTTTTGTATCTAGCTTTATAAAAAGTTTCTAAGTAAATGTTCTACAGAAATGAAAAAAAAATAAATAAAAAGTTTTTTTAATAAATACATGTTTTTTTTAAATGAGCGCTTCATAGTAATTCAGAGGTAATGCACAAACATTTGTCTGTTATTACTTCTGTAGGTATGACAACGGTATTGATTTCTTAGCTTACTGTTGGAGTAAGAAGTACTTGTTCATTTCAACAATAATCAATCCAATATTGTAAATTTTTAAAAATGTGGCAAGATAATGCAGTTAAATTTGATGTTTCTTTATCGTGAGTGTAGAAAATTATTAAAATATAATCTAAATCATATATTGAATAATTTGGTAGTAATATCATTTGAAATGGTAAACAAAGTTTTTGTAAAATTTCGTTTATTTACAGTCAAATGGAATTGAGGTCGGGTGAACATTTAATTGATAAATTAGAACTTATAGAAGATACAAAAGGCAATGCAGGGGATCGCGGCCGTCTTTTGATAACCAATCTCAGACTCATGTGGCATTCACTTGCGTATCCTCGTATTAATTTGAGCAAGTCCTATTTAAATTTGATATAAGTTAATAAAAATGATCGTATTTTTAAATAATTTTTGCATAACAGGTATCGGCTTCAATACATTTGTCACGGTAACAACAAAAATTGTCAATACGGTTGGTAAATACTTGTAGTCATTGTATGTCAGATTTCCAATAAAAATGATCAACTGTACAACAATTTTAGCTGTTTGGAAGTACCACTCAAGCGTTGTACATTTTAACTTCATTTAGAAATTGTCGGTATGAGTTTGTATTTAGCAATTTGGACAGCAGAAGTTCACGACATTACACTTCAGTAATGGGCGTTCATAGAGCATACATTTCATCAAAAATATACAGAGAAATTAAATTAAGAGTTGGCATAATACAGGATAAAAGACTGACTCTACTGCCGCAAGAAACCGTACACGAAACATTACTAGGAGTTTGGAATTTATCGACAGAACAAGTAACAAGTGTTTCTGTAGAAAACTTTATCTAAAAATTTGTTGTACATACAAATTAAATTTTAGGGCAATGTTGGAACTTTTATCGTTACTAATGTGAGGATCGTTTGGTATGCAGATATGAATCAACAGTTCAATGTGTCCATGCCCTATTTAACAATATCTAGTGTAAATGAATCCTTATTTCCTTTAAATATACACGAATTAAGAAAAGAGGAAAGATAAATGAAAATTAATTTTATAGATGAACGTGAGAAACTCGAAATTTGGACCGACTCTTGTAATAAATAGTACCGAAGCCTCTGGTTCTTATATCCTAGGATTCAGAGTTGATCCAGTTTCAAAATTGTATTCTCTGCACAAGGAATTAACATCGCTTTACGCAGCATACAACAAATCGCCAATTTTGGGTATAGAATATACGTTTGAACACCAGGTAATAAAATGAAGTATTAATTTGATTTAGCTTTATCAATAAATATATGTGTAAATATAACTTATCGATACAGTTTTGTATGTACATATTATAATTACAGTCAGTTCCTCAACCTGAATCCATAACAGAAAAATTCACCGAAATTGAGTCATCTGAAGATGAAATATCAAATGCTTTCAATATGTACTTCTCAGAGGGTGGTGTCAATCAAAGAAAACCAATATTAGCAACAAGTTTAGGACTTGCTGCTGAAGAACCAAGAGAAGGAAGTACTTTAGAAATGTTATGGGAATTACTTCCATCTACCAAGTAATATGAAAAATATTTCGAGATGAATTACTGTATATAAAATCTTTGTTTTATCAATAGAAGAAAAAGTAATATTTTACATCACATTATAATAAATTTTTTTTTCAGTACTCTCTCTCTTTATAGCGCAGAATTTTAGACATGTACACGTACACATACAAATTCTGCATAATGTATATGTACATGTCCTTTTTTATTTATATATGTAACATTATCTTATCAACAAAGCTTAGCTTGGTCTGCAATTCAATGGCTGAGTATTTGAGGAATCTGGCCGATCTTCGTTGTCATCTTGACCACTTCCTGAACCTTGACCAGGAAATCTATATCCCATGTTCCAAAACATCACCTCAAAGTGGTCTGTATTCATTCTAATGTAGTTTGCTATTGCAGCCTCATTGGAATTTTCTACTTCCCAAACGTTCACGCTTCCATCCTTCACAAAAATTCATTTAAATTTTAGTAATCAACTTTTAACATGACATGTCTCGATTATATGGAAAAATGTACTACCTCTGGCATAGGACTCCACAACCTGATGACTTGATCAATACCACTAGTAGCTAACAGGCACATGGATGGATGTGGCTGTAAACAATTGACTATCCTCTGATCTCCTTTCAAAACTCGTGCTATATTTGTTGTATATCTGTCCCAAATAAAGAATGACCCATCATCTGATCCAGCAACAATGAATTGTCCATCACTAGAACAAATATAATCAGTTACATTTCTTACTATTGGTCGGCTCTTTTTGAAAAATGATTCGAGTAGACTCGATTGACGATAATTCAATGTCTACTTCGAAGACAAATTACATACTCTCCGAAAAAGTTAGCCTCCTTTATATCAGTTATTGTGTTGCAGTGTCCACACAACCGTAATTTGAAATCAATAGCATTTTTCCGCCACTCTCGCTCGTAGTCTGAAACTTTCGCTTCATTTGTATGTTTTGATGCTGCGGAATCTTTATTAGTATTAAGGGCTTCTTTAACGTCTTTCCTTAAGGATTTACAAGCAGAATTGTTGGCGAATTCTGGGAATTTTTCTTGGAAATTTTTCATCACAATGTTGGCCTCTTTTACTCTGTTCAAATCAAACAAACATCTTGCCAACCTAAGAATCAACGAATTAATTCATAAATTTTAGTCATAATTATTTCGTAACCATGCATTATTACTGATTTTTCCATATCTACCTGAAATGAGCTTTTACGTGTTCTGGATCAAGAGCTAACGTAACGCGACAGTCTCGCAAAGCAGCATATGTATCACCATCCCTAGATTAATACGGAACAAATTGAGATTTTGAATAAAAAAACCATAGTTAAAAAAATTAATTTAGTTAAAAATGATCTAATAAAAGTTACCATGCTCGTTTCATGTAAGTTCCAGCTCTGTTGCCATAAAGTATTGCCGCATTTGGACACAAATCAATCGCATCATTGTACAGTGTCACAGCATTCGCATATCGTTCCTCTTCAAAAGCTTGTTTGGCCTGTCAATGATAAAATGAATAAAGAAATATTTTTAAAGAAAACTTGGAAAAAATCAGCAAATCGATACAAAAAAAATAGACAACTTACTTTTTTTTGTAAGTCTTCAACTTCGGGACTAAAGTCAGTAAAATTGATTGAAGATAGATCTTCTAATACTACAGGAGTATTACTGTCCTCTATACCTGGCTCATCATCTTGGTCTCCATCATTTGGAACTACAGATAGTGATAATTGATTTTACATATTGTAATAGTAAAAAAACAATTGAATTAAACGTATTACTTTTCAGAATAGTAAATTAGCACTATTTTACATACCTAATTCAACAGGAACAATAAAGTTTCTTGAATTTCCATGGTTATTAATATCAAATAGATAAATCTGTTCAGCTCCCATATTGACTAGTAATTCGTTTCCATCATCACTAAACGTTAAATATGTTGTACAATATTTTTTACAATTATCTCGATGTCTCAAATGGCCTATAAATAAAAGAAATTTGAAAGTTTTAGCAAATTTCAATGACCTTTGTACGTTCAGACACTGACTCATTTTTAGCAATGCAATGGATTATGATCAAATACCTGCAATGAAATATTGAGCACAAGCTAGTGGTACATTATTGTCAGGATCTCCTTTGCCAAGGTTGTAAACGTTGCCATTTGAAGTTGCTGAATCTGGCCTCTGTAAAAATACGAATGCAAGAGTAGTTTATTGTGAGCATCAGTATTGTTAATATTACGTTTATGAAATAAATTAAAAGTAAAACAAACATTCGACAGTTTGATCATCCGACGATCGTACATCCTAACGTAAGCATCGCTGGCTCCAACGGCAATCAGCTCAGGTCTCCTGGGGTTGACATTGATGCACTTGGCCTCGGTGAAGCGACCCGTATGGTTAGACAAGTTGACCAACACGGTCTTTTGGTCGAAGCTTTTGCAGGAATGTGGCACTCGCAGATCATACTGCATTATGAGACCATCTTCTGAGGCACTCCAGAATAGGAAGGGCGTACTTGGCGCTGTACCAACTCGCTTCACGCGTCCGTAGTGGCAATTGCATACAAGCAGCATATCCGAACCAGAGATGTCGTGCACCCGTATTTTGTAGTCACCCGCGCCAGTTACGATTATCGAGTCATTTGATTTTGGCATGAACTGAAAATTTATTTATTATGGTAAACTATGAAATTTCTCACAATTTCGTCATTGTATCAGAAAGTTGAATTTGAAAAAGTGGATCTATTCTAATATGTTATGATGCTTTTACCTTAACAGTAAAAATATTTCCACCATGGCCAGTTTGGATATTGTATTTGATTTTGTAAGAAAATGGATCCCATAAAATCACTCTCATGTCATCTGAGGCTGATGCAAGCATACTAATAGGAGAAATTATTATATTATTAAAGATCATTTTGCTAATGGATGATAAATAATATTATAAACAAAAACTTACGATCCACTTTCATTCCATTCTAAACAATTGACACAACCTTCATGTCCTTCAAGTTCTGTCTCTAGTCCTAGGCGTTTCAGTAAATTTGGTGTAACTTTTAACTTGCGACTGATACTCCTAGCAGCCGACTCCTGTATTTATTTTAATAATTTGTCTTATTTTTATCAAATAAAATATTACATAATTGAAAGAAAAACACAGAATTATATTTACCTGCAATTCCCTTTGCCGCACCAAGTCCACAACTCTGGAGCCAGGTTTTCTCTTTGTAAATAGCTCCATATTTCCAAAATGTTGGACAATCAAACTATTATCTCATAAGTAGCATTAAGAATTCTGAAGTTGGAAAAGAGTGTTGCATTTCAGTGAAAATTATTCATCGAAAAACATCGAAATTGAATATCAACTAGGACACATTCCTTGCACTAGTAAACTAACCTAATCTAAAAAAAAAAAATCAAGAATAAATCCGAAAAAATGTCATTTTTAGCTTAACAACAGCACTTTAATTAGCACCATGTATTATTCCAAGGCAAAGATTATTACGTTTAATAAAGTGATAAACCAAGTCGCGAAATAGACTTGAAAAAAGTTCAATATAAATCAATTTTTACTCGAATTTTTTTTTCAACAAAGTACAAAAATCAAAGAATCAGCAAAGAAGTTTTGAGTTTTGTGATAATTTTTCGAAGATTCTCGATATTTCTTTGTAAAACGTCACTTTGACCCTATAATGTTTAATTATCGGCTGATTACATGAAAGCCATTTCAACTCATGCTTACAATCAGAAGGCATAACGTTAAGATTTTCTTTTCATATTGCAGTAAGGTAAACTCGTCGAGAAGTATTCCCAAGTATTAGGATCACAATAGTAACGAAACGGTCGAGTACTTTTCCATTTTTGTCTTTCGCGATTTTCAAGGTACAGTTCCCGTCACTTCGACTGATTTTCTATATGCAACCAACGCGTATACGTATTAATCCGCTGACTATCTCCAGTGTATGGTTTGTTGTTGTTATTTATGCAAGCACCAGAAGTGAGTGTGTTGCACTCATAAACTGCACATATCATATGTGTGTGCGTGTGCACATATGCATGAATGTCGGAATATGGATGGTTTTTAAAAATGTCTGAAGTTGTTTGTGATCATGCGCTTGATGGTGTATGAATTTTGCATTGCAGTGCTGCCAACAGCTGCCAAGTGCTGCCAAGCCAAGTAGCCAACAATAATTTTTCAACGAATTCACGGTGTTTTGGAAAGTTGTTGTTTTTATAATATTTTGTGTCGAAAATTTATTCATACAATTTGAGTTTTTAAGTACAATAACGTAACAGGGAAGGATGCACAAATATAATTATGAATAAAAACATGACAAAATCCAAAGATTTAGAGTTTTTAATTTTTCGAAAGATTGTGCACAAGAACGTAAGTATATGTAAAATTTTTGTTGCTATTTGTTAAAAAGTATTCATTGGACTACTTATAAATTTGGAAATTTTAATCCAATTGAGTCAAGTGCCTGCAATTAATAATTATTCATGTTTAGTGTTTACAGGTTATGGAGATTTCCCGCCTTTACGTTTGCACTACCCTGTAATTATTATTTCAAAGTTCAAACACATGATACCTTGCTGTTATAATGATGCCTGGATAGAATCTAAATTAACGCATGATTAATTGAAGGAAAAATGAAGTTAGTTTGTAACATCGAAGTTTTTCATAGGCAGTCAACATGTGCACCAAATATTGGGAGAAGAAAACCACAAAGATCATGTTTAGCAATAGGAAGGCAATCTGTTAAAAGTGAAGAAGTTCATTTATTACTCCAGACACAGACAAATAAAATTGGTACAAAGTTCAAGGTATGTAATTAATATATCGTTAAACATAGTTTGTTATTGTTATACTCGATTAATTAACCAGATAAATTTATTTAGGTAAACAATAATATTGAAAAACTTTTTACAAGATGTATTGATGATGGAAAGGCAACAATCAGATTAATAGAGCCACCTTTTGATATAAACTTGCAAGGAGATAAACTACAAATAAAAAGCTTTTTGAATGTGTTGAACCTTTGTTTACAAAAAAAATTTGATCCTGCAATTTTGACTTTGTCCAATCTTACTCCAAAAACCCTCAAAGCTGCTCCTAAAACTAAACTAGTTATCAAGCAAAAGTCAGATTATCCAGTTTTAGAAGGTTTCCCAAGGATAACTGAGGAACTACATGTTGTAAATCTCCAGAGAAAATCTTTTGATAGGCAAATCTTGAAGCTACAAAGCTTGAGGGTTTTAAATTTATCAGAAAATCTAATAACAAGCCTTCCTGCAGAATTAGGCAATCTTCCACATTTACAAGAATTATATGTAGCTGATAATCAACTTGGAAAAAGTCCTATCTCTAAATGGACATGGATGAGTGGTAATAATATTTCAAGAAACCTACGCTTATTAAATTTAAGCTCTAATCAAGTAAATAATGTTTTACATAACACTCAATTCTTAATACAGAATTCTATAACATTTATTGATCTAAAGAAAATTATTGTTTCAGATATCTCAAGTTCCTGATCAAATTAGTAAATTACATGGCTTAGTATCTTTATATTTAACTAATAATGAAATTTCTGTACTCCCGCAAGGAATTGGGAATTTGAAGAGCTTGAAATTCTTAATGTTAGCTAAAAATAAGTTGTTGCATTTACCTGGAAGCATGAGAAATATTAGATTGTCTGATCTAGATGTATCAGATAACCCATTTGCAATTGGTGACGATAATGTAATATCTATTTGTAATATAAAAGTGCCTAGTCTTCTTGATCTCGCGGCACAAGTTGTAGTAAAGAGAAGGTAAAACGTTTTGCGATTCTGATTGGAATATCATGCTATTTTTTGTTACAAACAAAAGCTTTATGTTTTAAATAATTTTCAGGATTTATTACGATGCAGAAGTTATTCCATATACTCTGGTCTATTACATAGATAAAGCGCATTACTGCGTGTGCGGGACGCCTTGTTTCAGTTCTTTTATAAGAAAATTTAGACCAATGAATTTATCTAATATTACACAGAGCATAAGATTTTCTGGCCAGAATAACATATTATTTGATTGTTACTTTTGTTCAATCAAATGTTATAGGAAATACTGCAATCCCGTTTAAAAGATCAATTTTGATGAACTATTTTTTGCTTATGATATTGTAAAAAAGAAACGAGAATCGAAACGATCGATGTGCCTTATTAATATAATGTATTTATTTAATTTCAAGTTTTTTGATGAAATATCTGATTTTTTGTTACTCAACTATTTTGTACATACATACATACATATTTTTTTATATAAATATCATGATGTAACCATCGAAAGTTGTTATTTATCAATTATGTCCTGGAGTTTTCCTTTAAATATATTTGTATAAAATTATATTTACTGTAAAAACATCTTTGTTGAAGAATTTTGAATGAAACCGCCAGTCCAACGGGAAATTGCGTATAAATTCAATGAACACGCGCTTGATACACGTTGTAGGTATGGAGACGTGCGCCGCGAGCAGTCGGAAGTAGCTTATAAGTTTCTTTCTGTATCCGCATGGCGTGTGCATAGGTACGTTTCTCTAATATTTTTAGCAATTTTTGCCTGGTAAAATAAATAATTAAGTTTCAAATCGCATCATTTATTGTTTAAAACATTACGAAAATTTTCGTCCAGTGTTAAAACTCAAATTTTCATGTGAAATTCAATGGTTTTTTTAATAAAAATTCCATTGACACATGGCACGTTGTCTTGGCATTTACGTTTAGTGACCATAACCTCACCGTTTCCATTATTCGCGATAGTGAATACAATTTCACAATATTTATTCGAATTTGTTGGCTATTTCACGTTTTATGTTATATTTTTTTTACAATCTTGCTATTTTGGAGTTTTTAGAGTTAGTTTAACTTTCTCCTGCATTTGTTGTGTTGATAATACATTGTACACGAACCAATTCATTTTTCAGAATTTCATAAGGCTTTGAAGAATATTTGTTTGATCTTGATACATTGAATAAGTAGAAATGTGAGTGAAATTACTTTGAATTCATTGTTCTTTTTAGTGTTATTATTGAATTTTTCAAGTTAGCACTTGCTAACATCCACAGGTGATGGCTTTATTAAACATTTTACAGATGAGCAGTATAATAATTTTAGATTTGCAGGAAAAAAGTCTTTTTTTCTTATTGATTTATATTAAATTAACAATAAGAAACTTCAAAATTGCAATATTTCAGGTTTATTTGTTGATTTATATCAACTATATTGTAATTTTATAAATGCAAGCTATGAGTGAATTTTAAATTTGATATCAAAGCCTGACAGAGGTAAGTGACTTGTATCGTGTACAATGTATTTACATGTAAAACAATGTAATTGCTAATATAATATTGCTATAAATGCAATTTGTTTTTCGTTTTTTAGACTTTATTCATCTGGCTGTTGGTAAAAACAAAAGCCAATATGCCGCAGAACGAATACATTGAGCGGCATAGGAAGCTGTATGGGCGAAGATTGGATTATGAAGAACGTAAGAGGAAGAGGGAAGCTCGTGCTCCTCACAAGCTTTCAGAAAAAGCTCGCAGTCTGAGAGGTATTAAGGCTAAGATATTCAACAAGGAAAGAAGAAATGAAAAGATTCAAATGAAAAAGAAGATCAAGGCTCATGAAGAAAAGAATGTTAAAAAGAAAGCAGAGCCTACGCCAGAAGGAGCATTGCCTGTTTATCTACTTGATCGTGATGTCACATCAAGAGCTAAAGTTCTATCTAATATGATAAAACAAAAAAGGAAAGAAAAAGCTGGCAAATGGGATGTTCCAATACCTAAAGTCAAAGCACAATCTGACTCTGAAGTTTTCAAAATTTTGAAGAGTGGAAAGTCCAAGAGAAAATCATGGAAGAGGATGGTTACCAAAGTCACATTTGTAGGGGAGAATTTCACAAGAAAACCACCAAAGTTTGAAAGATTTATCAGGCCAATGGGATTGAGGTTCAAGAAAGTTCATGTCACTCATCCAGAATTAAAAGCTACCTTTTATTTACCAATTATTGGTGTTAAAAGGAATCCAAACTCACCAATGTATACCACTTTGGGCGTTATCACAAAGGGTACAATATTAGAAGTTAATATTTCAGAATTAGGTTTAGTTACACAAACTGGTAAAGTTGTTTGGGGTAAATATGCCCAGGTTACAAATAATCCGGAAAATGATGGATGTATAAATGCTGTATTATTAGTTTGAAAATAATTCTGTTAAAACTTTTGTAAGTTATTTTATGTGACTTCTGGTAATCAATTTTCCTAATAAAAAGAACCATTCAAATAAATAGAATGTTATATTATTGATTAATCCCTAGCCCCTCTTTTTTTTTCTTAAATTAAAACTGAGTTTAGCTGGACGAAATTTTTGTAAAATGGAAGTTGAACTCTTTTGAAATAATTTGATATTTACTTTACAGGGCAGCCTCATCATGCAGATTTTTGTTAAAACATTAACTGGCAAGACCATCACTCTTGAGGTCGAAGCCTCTGACACGATCGAAAATGTCAAGGCTAAGATCCAAGACAAAGAAGGTAAACATAATTTCTGTTTAAATTACAGTCCCTTGTCCCTTGATAAATACGTGCATTGAGATTCAGAATCCTTAAAAGCCTTCGTTTGGCATGTTTCAAAGATATTAATCTATAAAAACACTTTCAAAAATCTTTTTATCCCTAATAATATTTTTAAAAATATAGTTTGCTTATGAATTATTTATAGCATGAATAAACAGCAATCTGTGGAATTTTAAACGTGCTTTGATTGAAAACGTCTGTCTAAAAAAAATTACACTCAATTTCTCTATTTACAAACGATAATCATTTAGATATTGTAATCTGCAATAATTTAATTTTTTAAATAATCAAACTTAAAAACGATTAAATCAAATGTCAATTCTGGTCGATTCTAATTAATTCATTTTTTCGAAGGTATTCCACCTGACCAGCAGAGGTTGATTTTCGCTGGCAAGCAACTTGAAGATGGAAGGACGCTGTCTGATTATAATATACAGAAAGAATCCACACTCCACCTTGTGCTCCGCCTGCGTGGTGGTGCTAAGAAGCGCAAGAAGAAGAATTACTCCACTCCAAAAAAGATCAAGCACAAGAAGAAGAAGGTCAAGCTCGCTGTACTGAAATTCTATAAGGTTTGTATAGACATTTACTTTTATGATTTCAAAGGTATCTATAAAATTTATAATTTACGCTATTCGTTAATAGGTTGATGAGAACGGTAAAATTCACCGTTTGAGGCGAGAATGCCCCTCTGAACAGTGTGGAGCTGGAGTTTTTATGGCTGCGATGGAAGATAGGCATTACTGTGGAAAGTGCGGATACACCCTTGTCTTCAACAAACCCGAGGACAAATGAGTACAGAGTATATAATCTGTATTTACTTTTATTACAATAAATTTAAGTAAAAACTACGAGCGAGAAATAATTAATTTTCATACCTGCCTTTATTTTTCAACAAAAAAAAAGGGGGGGTAGGAATAGAATAAAAAGCTCAAATTTAGTCCAATTAAATTCATATTTTATTAAAGTTCAAAAAAATATTTCTAAGCTGGGTACACAGTATATAATTAACTCATAATCGATTACGCTCTATAAATCAGACGCCCACCACTTGAGACCGCTAGTATGTAACACATACGCGTATTCAATTTCCTATAGATTACTTTAACCTTCTATTCAATATAATACACGGCAACTTCAACACCTCAATCGTAAATTCCTAATAAATTATTATTTACAAGACTTAATAACAATTAGGTATTGTGTGCGACATGATTAAAATTAATTTTTTACAATTGCTTTGTGGTTTTTTTTCGCTTTTCCACGACTACTGCAAAATTCACGTAGTTAAAAACCTATCTTTCTTATAAAAAAAATCTATAACAATTCACTAATCCTAGTTTATTTCTTATTTTCAATAAAGAACATTCTATCTTACTTACTTTCTTATACACACAGCAAGTAAATTAACTAAATATGGTTTAACTTGTAAAAAGTAAACCCTATTTTCTATGTACAGCCATTAAAATAGAAAAAAATCTACTAAAACACTTTTTACATATCCGTGATGCATCACATTACAAAATTAATTGACAATTATTCCTAAAAATAAAAATAAAAATAAAAAAAAACTTCAATGTAAATACTTCTTTTCAAATGCACTTGAATCGTTCTTTTTGAAAATAAGAAATAGTAATAAAGATCCCCCCCCCCCCCCCCCATGGCGATCTACAGCGCATAAAAATGTAAACAATCAAGAAAAAAGTTTGAAAGTTACCATGAACACATTTTGAACTTTGAAGCCGACATGAAACTGAATCATTTTAACAGCATATATTTACGTCAATGATAACCGTGTGCAACCGTAAATTTTCCATTTATTTTTTGTACAAAAGAATTATTGCAATGTTCATTTACGCGTGCTGCAACGCAAATTGGGACAATTAGTGCGCGAAGATTCTTCAAAATGTTGGCATTTAGTATATTTTCATGTGCTGTAGATCGCAATGTCAGAGCGTTTAACAATGATTCCCGTTTTTACAATCGCAACATATTTTTGTAATGTAAATAAATCGATTTCGGTAAATTTATTGCAATATCTGAAGACCAACTACTAAAAAAAAGACTTATTGTAATTGAAGTGTAGGAAACACAGCCTTGAGCAGCTTTTTAAAAATATTCAATATTATTAACTCTCATAAAAAGCTCTTTCACAGTTCAGAATTATGAGGCTGTTCATTTTGCGGACTATGGGTTTTTAATCCTGGCTTTAATACTGAGAACATTTTTTCAGTCGTTGTTGGGTGAATACTCATCTGCAGTTGCGTTAACGATTCCTCTGTCTTCAAGTTTATTATAAAAAGTAGCAATATTACAATTCACAATTGTGAGTAATTGGAAGACATTATTAAATTCTCGCATGAATCAATTACCTGTCTAAGTAGTTGCGCTGCTGTATGCAGTACCCTTTGCCACTTTTTTATTTCTACGTTATGCAAGCTTTCTTGCTGCTGAAGTAAATTTATCCAATCTTCTTCGGTTTTTGGTGTATTTCTGTAGCAAAGAAGGCGAACATTCAATTAGCATGAATTAATTGTTTGCGATTATACTTTTCATAGGTTTAGATGAATTACTTTAAAACATGTAGATCCATTATTGTGTAAGTGGCAGCTTCTTCTAAACTGTACAACTTATAATATAGCAGCCCATTAACAATCATTAAGCACAGAACAGCTGCTAGAAGTACCCAACTAAGAATAGCACTATTATCTCCTCTCGGTTCTGGAACTGCAAATTGTAAACCAAATAAAATATCACGTGATGATCAAAGCAGCGACTTTAAAAACAAATTGCATTACATGTCATACCACTAATATTGCGAATATGAGGTACATCCACTATAGCTGGCTGATGAGTATATGCTGAATGATCAGGGGAATGAGTCTGTATTGTAACACCAGCGGAAGTAACGCGTCTTCTTCGTCTAGCTTTTCTTTTCAAACCGATAGCATTTGTACCAGTTTCTTCACATTCTACAGCCAGGGATTTTATCAAGCTATTGAAATAATCTTGCATACCAGCCCAACAGTTTTTTTCTATAAAACCTACGAGGAAAAATGAATGCAATTGTTAGTTTTATGTTTGTTTTCAAATGCCCAAATTTAAATGAAGACATACTTTTAACAAGCCCCCACACATTCTTCTTATACTTGATTTCAGAATAAACTGCAAAACTCGATTCATTTTCAGAAATGCTTGACATACAATAATGTGAAAAAACACTGAACGAATCGGCATATGGAATCCCAGCATTATTAGCTTCTACATCAATACAATAAAGGTGACCAGGCGAACTACATGGAAGCATGACCTACAAAATTACAAAAACAAGATGTTCATTTATCAAATATATGAAAGTATCTATAAGTGAGTTATAATTTGAGAGCTGCAATATTTTACCTGGGTTTCAGTAACTTGTGATGATCTAGGACCAACTGTTTGAGAAAGTGCAATTGTTAAAGAAACTGTTCGTAATTTTTGTCCTGTAGAAGAATCTTCAGTCCAACTTGGCTGAACTAAATCTAAAAGTAAATAGAGAAATTATGATTCACTTTTGTAAACAATTTTAGAGTATTATCGTGTTTAAGAAATGTTAATAGCATATGCAATTTAGTTACCTGTGGTTTTTCGAGCTGTATGAAAATCTAAGAAGAACTTGGAATTGGTAAAAAGCAATGTGAACAGTTGATCTATATGAATTGGCAACGTAGCTTTTATTAAAAGTCGTCCACCATGTGATGCTGAACATACTGCTGTGCTTGGTCTTATACCTAGTTTTACTATAAAAATGAAAATTAATATATGGTATAATTTTATTTCAGATTTCAAATAAAAAATGCTAAATAAAAAATCAAATGAAATGTTATCATGATATTAATAACCAAAAAAGCAATTAAAACTAGATAAAAAAATAATCAAATGGAACTCATTTCATGCATGGATGAAAAGCATTAAAACATGAAAAGTCAAATGTTTATGTTTAGCATTTGGTTCAAGCATAGAAAATGGTAAAAATAAATTTTATCCAATCTATCACGTTACATGTCGGTTTCTCTTCACTTTCACTGGAATCACTCATGTCTGTTGGCTCATTTGAACCTTCTGCTCTAATGCCAGAAGCAGAATGTATAGGAGAAGACTGAGATAAAGGCGATTCTGCTAGGGCATCTGATGATACTGGATTTTCACCTTTAGTATCTACCTAAAAAGTGAAAATTCAAAGAATATAATTTTGTTTCAATTGCAAAGTAAAAAGAAAAACAATGGAGTATTTCCTTACTTCTGAGAAAGAATCTATTGACAAGCGAGCAGATAACTTTTCATCAATTGGCACAGTTAGTGGACGTGGATAATCATCATCATCTGACGTCAAGCCCAATTCTTCCCCATAGCAATCATGGACAAGCTGCCACATTTCAGACATACTCATTGACTTGAAAAAATTGGTAGAGCATTATGTTTATATTGCTTTCCCGGTATTGAAATAACATTTTTAAGTAGGAATACAATAACAAATTGACTTTTAATACCTCTACTTTACACTTTTTATTCTTGCACTTTTGCTTCCATTCACTTTTTCCAATCTTTTTTTTTAATTTAGATTTTAATCGGAATATTCACATAAATAATAAAGCCAAAGAAACCATAAATGTTAAATATGTATTGTTAATGTTGATTATCAGTATAAAAATTTTGATATAGACAAAATAATGAAATAAAAAAAGATATCAAGAATTGTAATAAAGAAATTCAGGGATGAGCTTACCTGGCCCATGAGAACATTTTGCCAAATTTTAAATAACATCATAAAAGTTTTATCTCTTGAACCAAAGGATGTGAAGAAAAATCTTTCACTGGCAGTAGAAACCAATATCGCATTGGGAATAACAAGTGCAGTTTTTTCTTTGGTCATTGATGTTACATCTTTCCATTGGATGGTAACAAGAGTTTCCCATGTAAAAATATTGGCATAGAAACACACATAATTTTGAGAAACATATAACCTTCCATGAACCAAAATCTCTCGTTGTAAAGCACATGAGTAATCTGTGAAAATTAAATTCTTCTTATAATGAACCATTTTCAAATGAAAATTGTCAGTATATTAAAAAAAATACAAACCAACAATAAGCCTCTCATCACTTGGAACATCTTTAAATATTCTTTTGAAATCTGCAGACCGTGATTTGTATGTTGGATAAAGGATGTTTGAGTACCAGGACTTTTTCTTATTTCTATCACTTCTTTCTTTCTTCCCTTCAGAAGGAGCATGTTTGCTAGTTTCAGTAGATTCTGAGGAACGGCTAGTAATTTCCTGCAACATGGATGTAATAATACAAGTAATATATATTTTCAAGTTATTATCATTCTGATAAGCCCAAGTATTATCATATCTTGGAGGAAGCACCTAATCTTTGGCTTATTCATTTTTTACAAGAATCCAATCAGTAATTATTTAAGTTTGAAAATTATAAAGTACTAATCAATTTATCAAAAAAAAAAAATTAGCTCATTATAGCTACATTTACTATGATGTTGAAGGATTCTTATCAATATTTGGTTCATACTACAATCGTACTACATAATATTTGTTTTCACTTTGTAAATTTGAGCTGTACATTCTGCTTCAAAATGTCACTACTCCTATTCAACTACACTCCTATTCTTACTTGACATGTAAATACACTGACATTTTATATCTCACCTGTGTAATGTCAAATGCGGGTATACCTGTTTATTTATCTTAAATAAATATTGGAAGAATTCAAGTTTGAACAATGCATAAGTTTTAAAAAAAGGAAGCATGATAATTCATTTGATTATAATTCATAAACCCAAGAACATACTATAAAATAGATAATTAGACAGTAACTAGATAATTAGATGGCTTTGGAAAGTTTTATCACTGTTAGAAAACATGCCTTTATTAAATTTTCAAGCCATCATCACAAGTTTGGTGTCATAATTTAATGCTGCATTCAATATTTTATCAATACACTTAGTTTATAATTATTGAAATTGTAGTATATTGGTTTTTAGTCTGCACAGATTGAATTTCACAAATATTCAGTTGCAATTAAAAAACTTGTGAACATTTTAAAAAATTGATTGATAAAAAAATAGTTACATAAAAATTAATCAATACCTGAACTTGATCACTCAATTTCAAAGTTAAATTATCCTTCTGACTTCCCGAGCCATCTGCATTGCTTTTTGTGGCGTGATCTTTGTGATCCTTGTCTTTGTGATCCTTGTGATCTTTGTCATCCTTGTGTGACTTTTCTTTGTGATCCTTGTGATCTTTGTCATCCTTGTGTGACTTGTCTTTGTGATCCTTGTGATCTTTGTCATCCTTGTGTGACTTGTCTTTTTGTTCTTTCTTGGTAGTAAAGCGTGGACTTGGATTTGGAGATGGACTTGGACTTGGGATTGGGCTGCTCCGTTCATTTTCTGTTCCAGAAGTATCCTGAGGGGGATCATTGTAAGCTCCGTTGGCAAGATTAACAGAGCTGTGGCTTGTCAGTGAGGAGGAATTAATGCTAGTGATAACTTCATGGCTAGAAACCAATAAATTTTCCACTGATTTGTTCCTGCAAAAACAATGTTTCAAGGCATGAGCAAGTATGATAAGACTGCTTGATTTATCATCACGCTTAACACTCCCAATGATAAAATACGACGACGATGACGACCACGGCAACAACGATGAGGGGCTGTCTTCCCCGACTGACGTGGAAAAATAAACAAAGGAAAAAACAAAAACAAAAAACAAAAACGAAGCAGAGAACATGGTAACACTCACATGCTTGTTATGGGACGCTCTTGCAAGTGATCTTCGAAGTACATAACCGCCGGTGAGGGTTGCAATAGAAAATTTGTTTGTTGGCTCGTTCAGAGGCAGCATCATCCGCCCGATCTGTGTGAGCTGCTTCAGGGCTTAGAGCTGCCGCAGCATCTGATGACTCCCTGCAGTAGTAGACGCATTTTTGCGCGTCTCCCTTGGTGAACCGGTGTAATTGGGTGTGACGTCGTTGTTCCTCTGGTGTATAACGCACCGCAGCGTGTTTTTTTTTTGGAGTGAGTATCACAGCACACACACTCAAAGCGAGGACTACGAGGGAGGAGCCGAACTATTGATAAAACGAGCGAAATACCTGCGATCAGATACCCGAGAAAACATAACAATTATAGTATAGACGCGGGTATAGCTGTTGGCGGAAAATCTCCTCCGGCCTTCTTTATACTTTATAGGGACAAGCCAAGAGAACGCAGATAGTCGCGTCCTCCACTGGCCGTTGTCCGACACATGTACAATAAACGAAATTGCCTAGGAAAGAGATTATTGAGAGGAGCGATTAGCTATCTATGCTATCAGATTATTACATTTGAATTTTTCACGCAGCAGTCACACCGATCCGCCGAGAGCTCAAGAGGCTAATACACTGATAACTGCTTGGATGTTCGCTCAACCACTGTATTTTCTCTCTCCACTTTTTTTTTATGCACAATGTATACCTTTTTCTTTTACTTTTTTTGTCAGCAGCGCACACAATGTATAGCTCGAGCACTCTCCTATATCTCTGTCTCACTCCCTCTCTCTCTCTCTCTCTCTCTCTCTCTCTTTCTCTCTCTCTCTCTCTCTCTCTCTCTCTCTCTCTCTCTTTAGCTGTTCGATAGCAGCGCAGAACCTCTCTCATAAGTGGAGTTCGATAAAATAACTTATAGGCACGCTTTTTTGCTACTGTTTTTAAGCTTTCCATGCACTCATGAATAATACCCGGGATTCGTTATATAATATCAGTGCTTTTTATTATTTTTTTTACACATTTATAAGTTAATTATTATTCTGCAATTATTATCTTGCAAGTTTTTTCACCTCATCGCAGTCTTTTTGATATTCACGAAGTACACTTACAAAAAAATGATTAATGTTTCTCTGATTGGAAAATTACTTTATTTAAAAAAAATTACTTCAATTTAATGTTAAACTGTTAATGAATGGATATAAAATACTTTTCTTCATTTTGCTTTGTTGGATAGCAATGAAATTTCAATTAATTAATTAATTAATTAATTAATTCTTTATTATTGTCAAAATGAAGCTCTTGTAAATTTATTACAATTGTGACAATTGATATTATGACAGTTGAAAGTTGATCAACAATTGGAGCCTCTATAATACCACGCCATGATAAAGTAGCATACATCTGTCATGCTTGTTTGTAGGTGTTTATGAAGTCTCTTAACCTGTGCGCTGAGAGTTGTATTGTTGAATAAAAAACAGTTTAATGCGTCGAAAAACTGCACAAAAAATCTTGAGAATCATCTGATCAGCCGGTGAGTGTTACGAACATTATACAAACAAATGAACCAGTGTATCGATGTTTATTCAATTCAGGATATTCTGTTAATTAACGCGACGTTAAAATGATGCAATAAGCCGCTATAGCGTTAATTAATAATTATAATACAATTTTCAGGGAAATAAATGAAAAGTAACAATGTCGTCGAATAATCTAAATACACATCCAGACTATGATCCTAATATTAAAATAAAGTCAGAGCCCAGTTCAGAACCAGCAACACCTGCAACAAATCCAGTGATACCTAATTTAATCACAAATATTAAAGCGGAACCTGGGCTACCCACACCTAGTCCGACAGTTAGATTACCGTCTTTCAGACCTCCAAGAGATTATACATTAGGTGGCACTAGTGCATTTCCTATCAAACTTGAAAAACCAAAAAAAGTGTTTACTCCAAATGTGAATGTTCAGAGAAATAAAAATAGAGAGTAATTAAAAAAAAATATATATATATATCAATCTACTATGGTAATAAAGTAATGTAACTAATTAGTCAAAATTATTTCAGAGATGCAAATGATTCCAAGAAAAATGAAACTGGAAAACGTGAAAGAAGTTTTGACCGTGATAAAAGAAGAAACGATAAAAGTAAAGATAAAGGTAAAGGACGTGGAAAAGCAGCAAGTAATTTGGTGCAGGTAATGTTCTAGTTCTATTGATTAATATGAATGATTTGCATTTTTAAATGACATGTGACAACTTCTTCTTGTCAGTCTTCTGGAATATTTTCTGAAGGTCTTGCTGATATGCCTAGTAGAAGACATACCAGCGGTGGAATTTACAGGGATAGGGATAGTTCTGGTAGCAGCAGAGAAACCGCAGCCACTCTTGAGAGGCCAAAATTATCAATACCTCAGGAAATTAATAAAGTAGAAGAAGAAGAAAAGCTGAGAGATCTGAGGAGGGATGACTTTATTGATGATGATTTAGATGTAGACATGGAAAATACACCTGTATCATTACCCATGATACATGAGGGTACGTATCACAGATATAAATACATCTTGATAGCAAAATGGCTCATGAAATTTCTTATTCATTTCTAGGCAAACTCTTCAAGCCAGATCCCAGTCAAAAAGTTCACATAGCCAAAGAAAATGATGAAATACCAGTGCGTTTACAAAATGGAAATGGTGATAAAATTTATTTACGTAGATTTTTATAATTCCTAACTCCATATCTCATTAATTTATTTTTTCAGCAAAAAGTCATAGTAAAATTAAACCTTCAGTGTCTAATACAAAAGTAAAAGAAACGAAACTACCTTTAACAGTGCCTCAAGTTATGGAGAATAAATCAAATAACTTTATTTTGATACAGGTAATGATTAATACATTTTGCTAAGAAGTTTGAATCATCTAATATTGTTGTGACAATCGATGCTTGCAGTTACCTGATTGTCTACCAGGATTACAATTAGATGATGATCCAAGGTCTAAACGAGTGGCTGAACCTAGTCAAGAAAATGAGGCTGATAAATCAAATCAATTTTGTACTTTAAATGGTTTGAAAGAAGGAATGCTAGGAAAATTACAAATTTTGAGGTCTGGAAAATCAAGATTGGTGTTAGGTAATAATAATCTCGTTGTTGATGTTGGTTCAAATATCAGCTTTCGACAGGTAAGGATCCCAAACCTATATCCAATCCTTTTTGTAAAGTTGAAAAAACTTGATTCATTTAATTTTCAGGATTTAATTGTAGCTGATATAAATGATGACAAACAAAGCGGAGACTTGGTCCATCTTGGAGCAGTCAATAGTACTCTCATTTGTTCTCCAGATTGGGAAAACATGTTAAAAGCGTTGTAGTTAAAAATACTACGCCGCACTGTACAGAAATAAATATGTCTTACTTTTTTCTTAATTAAGTCTTTTGTATTTTTGAACTTATTAAAAACTTTATATTTGCCCATTTAGAATACCAAAGACAATGCAACAAGGAATTATTGGCAATAAAACGTCCTTTTCAATGTCATTTATATACTTTTATTTTATTTTGATTGGCATCAAAAATTAAAAATTGAAAGGAACAACTTTAAGATGTTTACAAATTCAAGTAAAAATATGGAGCAAATGCTTTCACATTGAAGAAATAACCTTAGAATGGGGGGGAAACACTGCTAAATCTGATGCTGCCTGACAACGAGTAAGGAACATGGGGATATCAACAACTGACTACAGTAGATATGCATCCTACGTTCATTTTATTTTCATGTAAAAGCATTTTCTCATTGATGTTCTCGAGTAATTACAAAAAAATTTCTCATGTTTGCACACAAGTCACACGTACTATAACACAAAATGTATGCATCGATCTACAATCGTTTGTACAAAGCATCAAACTTTGCATATTTATATATCTGTCTCAGTAATTTATATAAAGTATCTGTGAGATACTTTTACAGAACTTGAGAGTAAATTGCATGCTTTAGCTAAGTTTTTTATACAATTTCCAATGTAATTGATTAGTCACTTCGTTCAACACTGTGCCCTTTCTTCATTGATTTCAAAGCCTTTTCCCGAAGTTTTTTCTCCAACTCTTCCGTATTCCCTTCGCTAGCATCAGATTCTTCAGATTCTGCTACTTTCTTCTTCTTGTGTTTCCTATGCTTCTTGTGTTTTTTATGCTTTTTATGCTTCTTATCTTTCTTCTTTTTCTTCTCTTCAACTTCACTTTCCTGCAACAAAGTACAATCAGATATTAGAAATCGAATATCCATGTTTAAAGAATCAATTCGTTAAAAATGATTTGAGCATAAATAATAAATGTTTTTAAAACAAAAAATATATTCTCAATTACAGTAATAATGCCATTATTATTGCCCACTATCATGTTTGAAAATAAATAAAGAATAATTTATTATTAATAAAATGTAGCAACAAATGACACTTACTTCAGATTCGCTGGTACTCGTTTTAGTTTTCTTTTTTCGCTTCTTCTTTACTTTTTCATCGTCACTGCTCTCGTCGTTCTTCTTCTTTTTCTTTACGTCTTTGTCCTTTTCTTTATCCTTTTCTGTTTCTTCCTCGTCCGAACTAGAATCTCGCTTCGATTTTTTGGGCTTGGACTTTCCTTCATCTTCACTGCTCGATTCCTTCTTTGATTTTTTCTTGGTAAGTCGCTCATCTTCTGACGAACTATCTTTTCGTTTGCGTGACGTTTTCTTCGGTTCGTCTTCTGAGCTCGAGTCTCGCTTCAGTTTTTTAGATCGAGTTTTCTCTTTATCTTCTTCCAATTTGTTGGCTTTCTTAGTTTTTTGGTCTTCATCTGCCGATGAAGACGCTTTACGAGATCTTTTGGATTTTTTGGCATCTTCTTCTCTATCCTTATCCTTTTCCTTATCTTTTTCTTTATCTTTATCTCTATCTTTGTCCTTTTCCTTATCCTTATCTTTATCTTTATCCTTGTCTTTATCTTTGTCCTTGTCTTTTTCCTTGTCCTTTTCTTTATCCTTATCCTTGACTC
Organism: Galeopsomyia nigrocyanea; assembly: GCA_035047105.1. Lineage (NCBI taxonomy): Eukaryota > Metazoa > Arthropoda > Insecta > Hymenoptera > Eulophidae > Galeopsomyia > Galeopsomyia nigrocyanea. The sequence goes on along the minus strand of JAWWMK010000008.1, from coordinate 17,832,714 downwards.
GTTTCTTTGTGTCATTTTCACTGACGTCTCGCTTTTTGGCGTCTTTTGATCGATCTTTAGATCTAGTGTCAGTTGAAACTGTAAATGATAGTAAAAGTGAATAATTTTTCAATGCAACAGTCCAACAGTAATCAGAGTAACTTCATTTTATCGTGCATAATTACCTGAACGACTGGAATCCCTGGTCTTCTTACTCTTTTCAACGGGTTTCTTTTCATCTTCAGATTCTGAACTAGAGTCTACTCTGCTCTTATCCGATTTATCATCTTCTGTAGACATTTTTCTGGATTTTCTTGCTTTGTCGTTTTTACGAGGCTTTTTCTTTTCTGTAAAATAATCATCATTTTGAATGCAAAGAATTCTACAAAATCAGAGAAATCATTTGATTTGTAATGTTTCTTGTACTAACCATCCTCACTACTATCGGAGTCTGACGATTCATCTCTTTTGTCTCTTCTCGACCTCTTGGCGACTTCAGCAGATTTTTTGGACGAGCTCATCTCCGCGTGCTTTTGAGTGCTGTTCTTTTTATCTTCGGCGACCGACTTGGCTGCTGTCTTAATATTTTTGTCGTCCTTCTTTAACGGGAAAACTTCTACCTTAGCGACTGTGACTTCGCTGACTTTCGGCGACACTGTCTTGATGTCCCTTTAAAAATTAATATTGAAATTGTTAGATATACTTCAAAACAAAACATATTATTTCAATGAAAAGAGTACATACTTCAATGCATTTTGTTGTCTGAGCTTTTCTGCTATAATATCTTCGGTTTTTTTGAAAGGAGATGGAGTGCGAGATAAGCTTCGAGAGAACTGCAAATAAAAATGAATGTTTATACTCGTTGCTCTGCCGTTATATTACTTGTACATTTATAAATAAAATTTCATGACAATTACCCTATGTCTAGAAATGGGAAGGGCAGAGGTTGGAACTTTCTTAGGTGATATAGTTGTCTCCGTCTTTTTCGGCAGAGGAATCTCGGCCTTTTTGGCTTCCTTCTCAGCTGCAGCTGCGGCAGCGGCGGCAGCAGCAGCAGCGGCGGCTTCTCGCTTAGCTGCCTCCTCCTTGGCCAATTTCTCTTTCTCTTTGCGTTTTTGCTCTTCAGCCTGCTCTCGCTCTTTCTTCTCTTGTAGTAGCTTTTGCTCGAGGGTTTTTCTGAAGATTGAATGTTCTTGTTAATACTATTATTCGTGAAATTGAAAAGCTATTAAAAGAAACATTTATGCTAGATAAAATACATAAATATGTAATAAATGAAATCTAATTATATAGCTGGTATAAACTATAAAATATAAAGTGAACTTGGATCGACGAGGTGAGTACGAAGCTTTGGAATACTGTGAAAAAAACATCTACTATAAAATAAAAAGAATCATTTGTTTAAACTTGAAGGTGCATCTTACGAAAATAAATACTCAAGAATTTTAGATATTTCATTGAGTTTCTGTTCGTTGATCTTAAATTCCATTTTTTTTCTCCATATTGTATTAATTTTATTGGACCAATTATTACGTTATCATTTTGTAGCGCTTAAAATTTTTTTATCAACTTTAAATGACACTTTTTTTTCGTAAGAAACGCTTTCAAAAAAGGCATTCCTGTAAATCATAAAATGAACGTTCGTGTGTAAAGCAATGAAATTAAAAATAATAAATCTTACGTAAGATCAAACGATGTGGAAATTTATATCTACAAAATTGTACAGAAAAGAACGCAACAAATTATTACGGTTTTACTACGAACATAATACACTGTTTATCGGACTCGTGTGCTGCACTTACCCTACCAAGTTAAACGTTTTCAGATTGTACAGCAATAACGCGCCTCTATTTAAAATATTAAAATATTTTAATTTGTTATTCATATAATACGGTTAATTGAATTTCTTTTTTTAACCAATGAGAGTTTTTAATGAAATTTCAATGCAAGTTACGTAACAACTGGCCAATAAAATATGGATCAACGTAAATTGTAAATGGATTTATATATGAACAGTGACGAACAAGACTAAAGTTTTGGAAGCAATAAACGATCGCAATTTTTCAATTATTGACGCAATTATGCATTCATTTTGAAAACATGTGATTCATATCCTCTCGTTGATTGTTTTTTTTTTGTATGTGAACAGAAAAGAAAATATTCAAAAAAAGAGGCTTACAAATCGTTGTCAAACATTTAATTTCCATTTTGGTTAAGACATTTCTTTTTATACTTATACGTGTCTGATATTTTTGCATTTACATAATGTACAATTAATATTTTGGAAATTCAAATGTTTGCATTGAAGTACCATGTTCAAGTTGAAGATATAATTTTATCTGTAGCCCGTGATGAATTTTTAGATTTGGTACTTCAATTTGGTAAAAAGAAAACAAATTATAAAAATTGGAAAGCCAGTAACTTCAAATTTCGCCGTAAATTAAGAAACGAAAATAAAAATAAGTATCTTACAAATTTATTACACAAGTAAAATATGTTTTCGAATTTTCGGTAAGGTCGAACAAAAAAAAATTGATGTGAAAATTTAGTTAAGACTGAAGAAAAATATAAATTTTTTTTTTCCAAATTTACAGTAATCCACGTGTATCTTGTGTGAACTTTCAAACGTTATTTCTTTGAAGACTTCATTGATAAACTCAATAAACAAACGTAATAGACAAAAATATATTTCAATACAAATATTTTTGAAGTACTGGCCCCTCCAAGTTTCGATTATTGTTCATTTCATAAATAAAAAACTCAGTAATATTCATTGTAGTAGATAAATTTTAAATTGAAACCATACTCTTTGGATAATTACAAAAAAAAATACTGTCAATGAATTTTTTGACAAATATCAAAGAATGTCTCGAGTTTTTTATCTATGAATAATGATATTCACAGTGTACACTCATTTAAAATATTTGTACGTTTGATAATTCTAAGTCTTACTTTTCAGATGTATCAGCCTTCATCATACTTGGGTAAAAAGCAAACAAAAATGTTGTTTTTTTTAATTTCGATTGTTTGAAATGTCATAAATCTAAAACTGCAGTCTTTTATCATTCCAACATCTTTTTCCAGTATGCAAAAAATATAATAAAAAAAAATCGGTCTAGTAATCACATGTAAAGTAAATGATTGATTTTGGTACATCATTCATACTTTACACATTAGAAACATAATCGATAAAAGACTGCACTTTACTATATACCATACAATTCAACATAGCTTTTTAACTCCAGTGGTATGAATTTCATTGAAGTTTAGTTATTCAATATATTATAAATTTATACACATATTATAAATTAGTAAAACTTTACAAGTAAATTTGTCAATGGATGTAGGTGCGTTCAATAAAGAGCAAATACGTAGAACATGATTATGTATACCATCTGAACCTTTTTGAATAGCACCTTAAGGAATCATGTATGCGATATGTCAATGATGATGTGAGTCATTAGTATAAAAACAATACTTTCCAGAGAAATATTCCAGCAGAATGAGTTCAAAGTGAACAAAAAGTGTCTGTTAGAATACATTACCGAGAAGTATTCATAGTTTTACAAAAATCAGAAATGTGTTAAAAATCCATGTCATGTTTGTTGTTGTAAATAAATAAGAAAAGTTGTTTCAATGGAAATTTGTAAATTGTTAAAGAGTTCATATTAGATGTATTATAAATCTAAATTAACATTGTAAACTTACATTTTCGTGAGACTCAAGTTTTAGCAAAAGATATTCAAGTTTAAAGCAATGATAATGAGCGAGGCAAAGGCCAAAGGAAAGGAAAGCTCACCTGGCAAGATCATCGTCGTCCACACTGTCGGAGCTGTCGCTGCTGTGGACGCTGCTGGATCTGGATCTGCCATTTCTCAATTCCTTCTTGATCTCGTCGGCAGCCTCGCAGGCAGCCTGTACAACGATCTGCGCGGCTTGTTGCGGTGGCAGCTCCATAATGATCGAACCAGCCGGCGGTGGAATCGCTTCGAGCAAGTTGAGCTTCTTGCCAACAGGCTTCTCCTCGGACTCGGTGCGTCGCTTCGCCTTGTCCCTCGCTGGCGAAACTCGTTCCTTGGACTTGGTGCGCGAGCGGCGCTTTCGGTCTCGGGAGCGGTCTCGTCGGCTCGAGCGGTCGCGCGATGACGACTTGTTGCGTGATCGCGAGCGCCTGCGAGAGTCTCGCCAGTCTGGTGAACGACGGCGAGAGCGGCGCTCGGATGACCGACGCCTGCGGTCGAGAGAGCGTCGACGACGAGGACTTGGCGAGCGACGACGGTAGCGCGCTGGTGATCTGCGTGGACTCCTGCAAATCATTCGAACAATTTAGATTGCGAATATCGCGGAGTCAGATGGGCAATTTTTGTATGCTATCAATTACCTTCGCCTGCTGGGAGCTCTGCGTACTGATGGTGGTCTCATGCTGCGACTACCACTGTAGCGGTCTCGCCGATCACGATCCCTGTCCCTGTCACGGTCTCGCCTCCTGTCCCGACCTCTGTCCAGTGACCTCCTATAAAGTAAGAAACAAAGTATTACGAGCGTACTTTTCAATTGAGAACTTTCGACAGATCTAATTTTCCAGATGTAATAGGGGTGGTGTTACTATAAAACTTATGATGTTAAATGTTCGACATATTTTATTGTATTACCTAAGTATATTCACAACTCTGCTTGCAACAAGAGAAAATTCATGACAGTAGTATCAGTTTCGAAAATTTTAGATGGCAAATAACAAAGTACAATTACCTTCTGCGCCTATCTCGTGACCTGTCACGAGATCGATCGCGAGATCGGTCCCTCGATCTATCGCGTGATCTGTCTCTGTCGCGATCTCTGGAACGATCCTTCCTTGGCGATGGGCTGCTACGTCTCTTTGTAGAAGACTTCCTCTCCCTGCTCGAATCGCTGTCGCTGCCACTGTCGTCCTTATTGGTCTTTCTGTAAGATCTCTTAGTCTGCACGCCGTCCTTTTTCTTTCGGATCTCGAAGTCGTTCTTATCTTTATCTCTCTTATCGTCGTCCGATTCCGAGCTACTCTCGCTACCGCTACTCCCACTTGTAGCTTTCTTCTTGGCGTCGGAGTTTGCCTTCACTTTTTCCACGGACTTAGATCTTGATCTACTCTTCGATCGGCTACGCGAGCGAGATTTCGATCGTGACTTGGTCGATCTCGAGTCGCTGGATGCACTCCTTGATTTCCTCGACTTGATCCTGTCCACGCTCTTGGACCTTGATTTCTTCACGCGCAAGCGAGAAGTAGATCTCGACAAGCGTTTGCCGGGCTTCAATGACCTCGACTTTGATCTGCGAGATCTCGAGCGATCGAACGATCTTGACTTGGATCGCCTGTGTGATTTCGAGCGTGACCTGGACCTCCTAGACTTGGAGTTGGATCTAGAGTGTCTCGATTTGGACTTGGATCTCGATCTGCGCGACTTGGACTTGGATCTCGATCTACGTGACTTGGACTTGGACCTCGATCTTCGCGACTTGGACTTGGATCTAGATCGACGCGAGGTAGATCTTGAAGCGCGTGATTTGGACTTGGATCGGGAACGCCGTGATCTGGACTTGGAACGTGATCGGCGAGTTTTCGACGCGGGCGAGCGCGAACGATGCTTGAAGGATGGCGACTTTGAGTGGGACTTTTTGGAGCGCGAGATGGGTGATTTTGACTTTGATTTCTTGGCAGCTGGCACCAATGCTGTTGCTGCTGCAGCTGCTGTTTTGACTTCCGCGTTCTCTTTTGTCTCCGGCGAGGGGGATCGATTGTTCTTCTTTTTGCCGTCTGCAATACTCATCAGTTTTGCTTGGAGTCGAGATATTGCTACAGCGGCTTCTCTGTAAAAATCAGCGAGTATTAACAAATTTTAATCGGAACAACGTACCGCGAGTGAGAATAATATTCAATCAGCTTACGGTTTGGTTTTCAAAGGCATAATAGGAATGGCATTGTCAGCCTGGGGAGAATCGTCGCGATCGTTTTTTGAATCACCCATGTCCTTGTCTTTAGTTGAGCCCTTGCTAGGAGATCTGGAGGAGGATCTGCGCTTGCGATTGCGATCGCGATCTCTGTGTCGATCTCTTGATCTGCTTCTTTTGCTATGAAAATTACGTTCAACTTATAACTAACGTTCGTTCGTTGGACAATTTATGATAGAATTACAGATGAAAATCGCCGGAAAATTAAAAATTAACCAAAAATTCAACTCACCGATCTCTATCGCGTTCTCGACTACGGTCGCGTCTACGTTCCTTAGACGATGCCCTGTCTTTTTCCTCTTTCTTCACTTTAACGTCATTATCATTTTCTTTATTGTCTTTGTCCTTATCTTTTTCAGCTAAAGATGCTTGTAGTTTTTCTTGCTCTTCCTGTTACACACGAATGACAATAACATTTAAGTATCACATACCTCGCATAACTTGAATATCAAGTAACCTCAAAAGTACAGTTGAACGATCGTTAGTTTTTTGTTTTTGAATGTTACTTTGAATGGTTTCGAAGTGTTCAAAAAGAAAAGAAAAACCTACCAGTCGTTTCTTTATTTGATCTTTCTTCTGCTGTAGAAACGCTTCTGGTATTCCCGTGTCATTCTCTTGGGCGGAAACCAGCAAGTCCCAAAGTTCGCCCATGAACGAGCGAGCGTTTTTCCCATTCAAAAATCCCGTCAAATTGATCTGCATTTTTCGAGGGTCTGGGAACTGCAAACAATTGCAATTGGAAGACAAATGGTTAATCTACTGATATTTCGGTCTAATCTTACGAATGTTTCTTATACATTTCGTGCACGTAATTTTGAAATTTATTTCAATGCAATGGGCATTGTTTATTTTGTATATATATATCGTCTACTGCTTTTCCCCCTCGAAAAAGCAGATTCTGTTAAAGAGATCTTACCGAGATTGTTAACGAAGGTTCATAACTTACTGTGTGTGAAACCTGTTGAAGACACAAAGTACATTTTGATGTGCAGTGAGTAAGGCAGATTTAATTTTTTTTTCAAAACTTTTGTTTGATCAACCCCATCACTGTCCATCCACAAGCTGAAATAAAAGTATTAGTGTGGAAGAAGAAGTAAAAAAAAAAAAGATAAAGCCGTGGTTCCATTGGTCTCCATATAGCATCCTAAATAAGTAGCCGTACGTTTGATAGTCGCTGTCAAAAATCACGCAAATTTTAACAGTACCTCCTGTCAGGTAAACAAGCCACCCGGCCTCATAAGCCACGAGCGAGTGAGAGAGAGTGTCCGTTGCCCGGTAACGAGTTGTCGGTACGAGTAGCAGGTTGTGCGCACACTGTTGGCCTGACGGTTGGCGACAGCAGTTGACCACGGCGACGTTGATCTGGGACGTCCAAGTGCGTGTGTCGGCGTCCCGTAACTGCCGACGAAATCAGCAGCAGCAGCAGCAGTAGCAGTTGTAGCAGCTGCAGCTTTGGCGTGCCAAAACATTGGCACGCGCAGTTTTCAACAGCTCGACGAAGCTGCGACGGCGGTGGTGGTGTTGTTGTTGGTGCAGCTTTTGGCGGCAGACAGCAGCAGCGGTAGTTGCTGGTCCACGACGTGACGAGCGAACGCCTTAGCAAGAGGCAGTTAAGCTCGGGCCATAGCGTTGGATGATGTTTGCATTGAGCAAACGCGAGGCGCGTCGACGACGACGACGACGACGACGACTATGATGACGATGAGTCGAAGACGTTGCTTTGTTGTTGCTGCTGCTGAGATGTCGGTGTTGGTGCAGGAACGACGCGATGGCGACGATTCGACGACGAGGCGAATCGGCCCCAATGTCGGATGTCGATGCTGATTGCGCATCCGATAATTGGACGTGCGGGCTAAGGGCTCGAGCGAGTGCCAACGGCCACCAACGGTCTCTACTTTTAGACTAACGGGGAATTCAAAGGCATGAGATATGATTTTAGTTTTACCAAGACCAAAGCGCTATGGCTTGTTTGTTTTTTTTTCTTTTATTTATTTTTTTTTCGACGAGGTCACTTTTTTCTTTTTAATAAAAAAATAACGAATACTTTATCCATTTTTGAATCTCGAATTTGACATTCTTCTAGCCGAAAGTTGTGCTCTTAAGCAAATAAAAAATGTTTGTTTTGCAAAAAAAAAAAAAAGAATGGACTTTGAATTTGAAAGCCTACTTACCAGTTTAAAAATTTAATTTTTTTTTACTCAATCACAAAGATAAAAAAGAAAAGAAAACGATGCAAACGTTTTCGAGTTGCCCATTAGTTTGTTAATACAATTGCTTACACTACTGTTTGAATATAAAAAAATAATTAATACGAAAATTACAGTAAAAAAACTTCGAATGAGAAGAGTCTTTCAGTGAACAGCACAAGAAAAATCATGCAACTAGTCCACAAAACGATTTTTTTTATTCTGTTTTTTTAATCAAGAACCATTTTTGCATATATTTTTCTCTCTTAATGCTTATTTGTTGATTAGGAATAATATCCAGCCAGTCGAACAATGTAATAAAATAGTTGCACAATGTGACCTTCCAATGAAAAACAAAACTTTAAAGTCTTTCATGTTGTCAAGAACATTCTAAATTCTTTTATTAAACTTTTTTATGCACAATCTACCTCCTGCTCAAAAATTTTAGAATGTTTTTTCAAAGTCAAAAGATATGTCTTGATTCTCAATGACAAGCCAAATTATTAGGCTTTAAAATTACACATTCAAAGTAGCTAGTTATCTACCCAAATCAACGTGTTGAACTAGGCGTTGTGAGCTGAAATAATAGGTATTTAACAAAGTAGTATGATGAGGGGAAAAAGCTGAGTGAACGTACACTTTTACCAGTAGTATTGGTACTTATTAGACAAAAACTAATTTTAGGGATACAGTAATGTATCCCTTTGCAATCAACTTTCATGTTCTTACCTTTTCTTCCAATTGGTTAATAACAAACTCTACCACGACATCATCTTCCATCCCCAAGATTTGAGTAATTTTAGTTGTGATCCATGGCTTGATAACGTCGAGCTTGACTTTTTGCATATCCACCTACAAATCAATTGAATCTCTTGAATTTGCAATTATAAGAATGTATTCTTTCAATTTCTGCATGTGAGTATACCTTCGAATTAGCATCTTTGATACATTAAATTTATGTTAGTAATTTCACAAACTCAAAAGATATTCATGTAGAATAGATTTGTTAAGGAGAAAATAAAAATGGTTGAAGAAGAATGAAATCAACAGTTGAACAAAACCAAGACAATCAATCCACATGGTTGAAAAATAGATTTGGTCGCAACTCAAAAGTGGTTGTCAGTGATAAATAAAAATGAAATAACAATGGACCCAATAAATAAAAATAATCAACATATGTTTGTCACTAGTACCTTTTGCGTCAAGGAGTCTCCAAACTTCATCTGCTTGAGCAGCTTTTTCTCCTTATCGCTGAACCTGGTGTCCTGTGTAGCGGTGGTGCCCTACGAGCACATTAGTCAAAATTCACTAACATAGAGTTGAGCTAAATTTAGTGTTAACGGTAAATTCCTAACAGCAGCTACGTATTAATAAACAAGAATCTAGGTAAAGATCGTATTCGAAATGGAATGTAAGATGAATAAAAGCGAAATTGACGATAAGACTTGGCAGCGCTATGCTACCCATACTGCAAAGAGAGCACATATTATAAAATGGAGTTAGCCTCACCGTGTACATCATCTTGATCGGCGTAGATATTGACCGAGCAGCGAGAAACGTCAACGTCTACGACGTGTAATCTGCATTCGTTCTGGTTGCGGGCGGGATAGTAGCCACGGTTATTTTCTTGGCTTCCCTCTGCGGAAAAGTTTATAACGAGACAGCGCGTGTCCGAGTTATAACGCCGGGATGGCAGCGGCGGCGACTGGCGGTGGCGGCGTCGGCGGGATCAATAAAAAGTCGGGGCACAATAAGCAGCACGCAGCTCCACGCAGCTCGATGGAAAGACGTACCTATGTATATATAATGGACGAGCGAATGCGTCGTCAAAGCGCTGACGAGCACACTTGATCCGCGATGTCCCAGGTGGGACACTGGGATATGCGCCGATCGAACACGAGGTACAATAATGACCGAAAATATACACCGAAAAACCCACAGCACGAATAAGCGGCGACGAGTCTCTCGCTCCAAAGCCAACGCAGAGACGCTCGCCAAAGCCACTCGCTTGGAATACGTTATGTGTTTCCCTCTCTTTCCAGCGCGAATTTACTTTCTCTGTCTATCCTACGGCCGATATATAGGCGCGCACGGCGCACACACGAACTCACACACGTGATGACGTGATCTAGACATCTAGTCTATACGTGCATGTGTGCACACTTGAGAATTAGACGAGTGTGTTGGCAGTTGACGAATATTGATTTAATGCAAAATTATGCTAGCTGTTAGATGCCAAATATTCTTTCGAATGATATAAACTTGCAAATCAGCGTCAAAATTATTCTGCAACATCTTGTGAAACTTATTACAAAAAAAAAAAACGTTGCTTTTCGTGTGTGGGGAAGCTAGCACTTACGATATAAGTGGATCCGGTTGCGCAGAGGCTCCATGCTGCAACTGCGCAATGTGCAGTCGCTACTGCGCAGCCGGATC
>JAWWMK010000008.1:17793891-17822028 GCA_035047105.1 Galeopsomyia nigrocyanea | reverse complement strand
AGAGCGTACCCTCAGTTTGAATATTTCAAAAAACGCTACCGAATTAAGGCACTTTTTTTGTGGAATTGGCCATATACGTCCGAAACTTCCTCATGGATACACGCATGCGAGCTATAAGTATAAACGTACATGAAGCAGACATTACGGCAGACTTGCAGCCAACGGCCCGTAAACTTATCCGTCCTCGCATTCACTCATAGTTATAGCACTTCCTAGCCTATACGAGTATATGTATATATAAGTATAGACGCGTATCTCCTCGCGGCGAGCGACGTCAGCGACCTCGTTTTTTCTCTTTTTTTTTTATTTCGACGACGACCTCGAGCTCCTCCTTCATTTTCGCGCGACAGCTGATTCGCTTTGTTCCCGCGAATTAAGTTCGCGACTAGCTCTCCTCTTGATTCCAATGCGACAAGCTCGAGATGGATGCGGATACCACTGCGACGAACTTTTTTTTTCTTTCTTTCTTTTTTTTTTACACGTGCTTCTTGTTATCGAGTCGACGCGGTGCTGCTGCTGCAAAGCGGGTCAGAAGATAATCGAGAGAATGCTTTTCTTGGATGCGGAACTGCTCTGTTTAATTCGAAATATATTTTTTTTTAATTGAGAGTACACTATATAGCGTAATGGCGATGACATTCGCTTATAATGGAAGTTCGAATACAATGAGTGACGTCAGATACTATACTGTATAGAGACTGTGGAATGTATGACGTTAGTTTTGACTTTATTAAAAATATAAAATATGTTTTTTTCGCGAATCACGACCGCACGATAAATTTTCGTGTTTTTTTTTTTTCGCATTCACTCCGACTTTCGCATAAAATGTACTTTATATCGTGACTTGGTTGCAAGGAAGATGATAGTTGAGATTCATATTTCAATTTTCGTCAAGTGAAATTACATGTCATTTTGATTTAATTACACGCGTTTGATCTTTCTCGGACTTGTTATTTTCCGCGAGACGTTTGTAATTAGTTCGAAAATTACGCTCGTCGCGAGAAACTTGCTCAACGTGATGTTTTGTAACTCGAGAAGCTTTTTTTTTAAACGGAAATTATGTACTTTGAATAATTTTTATTGGAGAGAGCGAAATACGTTTACGTTACCCGTGCTTGATTGGTAATTAAACATACATTTTCTTAATTGAAAATTTACATAAACTGAAGTCAGCAAAAAATTTACATAACTGAAATTCATTGATCAGAAAGCGAATACATGAATGAAAACCATGATTTCTCTCTTCTAAAAACCCATAGCCTATACCTCGTGACCTTTTTTCTCTCCTTATCTTCCGCGTGTGATTTTACGCTTCGCGCCAGATTTACTCTCGTCGCTGGGGGCTATGCCATCTCGTCGATTTTTCGTGCACCAAGAATTTTTCGAGTCTGATCGAATGAAACGGTTCGCCTCATCGTGCACCGCTGCATTTCTCTCTCTCTCGTTCGAGCTATCTAAAAACTTAACGGGTCAGTTGCAAATTGGAAACCAATTTTGAAGATTGAAGAAAAATTTTTACGTCTCGCTTTATCGCTCGAATAATACTCGAACTGAACACTCAATCTACTTACTTAATTACTATATATGTATTGACGTGATGAAACGAATATTGATGAAACATATCTTTTATTTCAGGCCAAACAACGTGCCTCCGTAAAATGGCTCCTGTCGAAAGCATACAACAATCGCGTTCCGGAAAAACTTCTGGAACCCTACTATCGCGATCACGAGGTAAAAAAATTTCACGTCCATTTATATTAAATTTTCAATTCATTTCAATTCGAAATACCAATAAAATAAAAAAAATTTGCAGGATCAGGAGCATTTGAAGCCGCAAATCGTCCACGCGCTCTCGAATGCGGAACTTTACTGCCTGGCACTGGCGAACATCTATTCGGATCCCAACTATCACAATCAGAATCACACTGGCATCCTGCAAGCTCTCGCGCGAAAGGGCGTGTACGTCGCCGAGCCAAATAGCACAGCGCTCACCGAGACGACCCTCATTCAAAATTCACCACTCAAAATGGTTTGTGCGCAACCTACTTTTCTACCTACGAATTTTTCTTTCCAACGGTACAATTTTCACTGATTACCGCGTGTGTAAACTAGTTCTTCGTAAACCTGACGAAAAAATCAATTCTTCTATTTCGCGAGAGTATCTGTCACGATTAATAACGAAATTTTCGAACATTTCCAGTCGGCGCACATGGCTGTGATAGAGGGCCTGATGGTCCTGTACGCGAAGGAGGTGGTGACGGGTGAGCGCGTGGTGGCGGCGATCCAGCGTTTCGATCCGCAGCCACGAGCGACCAGCACGCCACAGGACCACGAACAAGGTCTTCTGCTGTGGATCAGCCACGCCTGCACTGCCCTCATCGCCAAAATCCAAGCGGAGGAGAGCGCCGACAAGAGTCGTCTGTTGCCCGAACTGCCGCCGCCGAAGGATTTGCAATCGTTGTGCGACGGCGTCGGTTTGGCCGCCGTTGTCGCCTACTATTGTCCCCAGGAGCTCAATTGGATGGACATCAGGGTCTCCAAGAGGCCGTCCGTCGCCGATGCCCTCCACAATCTCGTCCTTGTGCACGCGTTCTGCACACGATGTTTGCCTTATCCGATCTTCCACATGCAGCCGGAGGACGTTACCTACATGAGGGGGTACGTTCGCTTATGCTCGCTTACGGCGTAGCGTTCTTTTCAAGTTTCTTTATTTTTTTTTAACTTTGTACACGTATACCTCTCTTTTTTTTTTGTGTTTGCACATTCTTTTGTGTTACTTTAAAGGCGGTTTTATATTGCGCCTTTTGTGAGTTGAATGGAGTGGAGTTTTGTTTAATTTTCTACAGGTAACGTGATTTTTTACAATGTGTTTAACATCTTGCATTTTTCAAACGCTACTGATTATAATCTTCCTATTATTTTTACTCTGCTTTAAAGGCAAGGGGTTTAATATAATTTTTGCGTTAGTTGATAAAAATAAAAAAGATCGATTCCTTATTCGTTCTTCTTTGAAATTAATATTCTTTGCTTATTAATATCGATACTCTAAAATAAGCACGAAAATAAAAATTGAACATTTATAATCAAAGTTGAGAATTTATGACAATGTATAATAAAATATATAATAATCTTTTTAGGTCCATGAAGCAAAATCTTGTAGTCTTTCTAGCCGAGATGTACAACGTCTTGGAAATTCATCCCGCCAAATGCGTGCGTTACCCCGGCGAGGATAAAGCGCAACAATACTTGGACGGTGAGTCGACAAAGCGATGCCTGCAGAAACACAAATGCTAGCAATGTTTGTTAGACAATCAGAGACAATCTTCCTGATTAGTCGTAAAAAGAAATGGGCCTCTCGCCTTTTTGTATTCCGCGAAATTTCTTGGTGACGGGGTATACAAATGATTGGTGGAGGCTGGCTCACACACATATGTATAACATGATCTCTACTCGCTCTGTATTTATCCTTTTTTTCAATTTTTACTCATGGATTTCCAATTTGGTTGCAATCGACTTTGGGCTTGAGTGTTTTAAAACGACTAATATCACTGTGTACCTATCGAATTTGAAAGCTTATTAAGTGAAAAAGTCGATTGCGATCAAATTGAAGTCATGCTTCTTATTGGTGTCGATATATATACACATACACAGTCTTGAAATATCGTTGCACCCAATTGATATGCTCATTGGCTGCTAACATACTTGAAGATGTACAAAGAAGCTGTATAAAAGTTCGAAAAAAAATGCTTTGCTTGGAAGTGAAAGCAAAGAAAAAAAAAAGAAAAGATGACAGCAGTTAATGCAAGAAAAGGATGGAATTAATGAAAGATATGTAATTATTCCACATATATCTGAATGGCGTTGATCTACTACTCTTGCTCTTGATGCTTGACTCTGTGTGGCCGACTTGCGCCTCTTCACGTTCTCCTCCTCTTGACGAACACGTTAAGCAGCGTGCCCGCGCAATAGTCACGGCGTAACTCATAAGCGAAGTCTGCCGCCTACGTGCGTGACTGCAATACCTGATTTGAGAAGCAACCTCTCCATGTCCGCTCCGGGCTTTACAGGTACCCAACCGTACGACCTACGAAAGATTAGTTGCAAAACAAAGTCATCGAAATTTCGATCTTAATGGTGTTCTCTCTATCTTTTTATTTTATTTCACAATTTAACAACGTAAGTCGCCGTTGTTACACGGCGCCACGGCGGCGACTTGACTGTGTTCATGATTTGTCGTTCGTTTTTTTTTCTTTTCTTTTATTTTTGGTAATTCAAGTCCTTCGACTATAAGCTTAAGGGGTATAGCGATGTTATAATCCTATTGAGACTATTCAGTTTCTATCATTTTTTATTAATAGTGAAGTATTGTTAAATTCTTTGAAAATAGACATTATGACTATCATTGATTTGTACGGAATGCCAAGCATATGTTAATTTTTTTCGTTTTCGGGTTCAAAGTATCGAGTACGCGTGTATCGAGAATTAATTCAAATTGATCAAAAATGCAAACAGTTTTTTCTTCTTAAATCAGGTACCTAAAATCGCAAAAGTTTGCATTGAAAGCGAAATTAACATCAAAGCTTCAAATAATAACGAAAAAATACTTTACTATTACATATTTAAGTATTAATGTTTTTCTAAACATACTGGCACACTCCTTAAGCGTCAAAAACATCGGCTGATGCTCGCTATAGTAGCTTTTTTTTCATTTTCAGTTTGCACGTTTTTTTTTCTTTTGCTAAAGGCTTAGTGCTGTGTCAAATCAGGCGAAGGACTTATCGTATCTCATTCGATTCCACTTCATATTATTTGTTTGTTTTGTATCTTTTTTGCCACTTTTTGCGTATGTCATTTTGTGTTCGCACATGTGTTATTTTATTACTTTTTTTCTTCAATCACTATCACTTTACTTTTCTGCTCTATCTCTCACTGCGTTTTCTATCGTCTGTGATATTTTGTTGTATCTTTCGAAACATCATGTGGTCCTGCTAGGTATTAGAAATAAATGTCTACACACCTTGAAGAACTTATTATGCACTATTCATTAACGTACCATGTTCTTTGTGGAACTTGGTGGTATATACTTACAATTAAGTCAAAAATTAATGCATCAACGTCATGAATGCATACAGTTGAAGGTACAGTTTGATTGAAATAACTGAATTGATAATGAATTTTCTAACCCACGCAAAATATTAAAATACTTGATGTATCAACGAAAATGTTCAAATAATGAAAATGACATTCTGAGTCTACTCATAATTTGAACTGTAAAAAATTATCTAATACTTTGAATGATTTTGTATCGTTGCATGTTTCGAAAATGAGTATAGATAAAAGTTATTCTAACAAAAGCGTACATGTGTAAATTATAATTGGAACAAATGAACTTTTTGTTTGTTGTGTGTGTTGTAAAATAGTACAATATTTATATGAATCGTATTAACAGCATTAAAGAAGTTTCACTTGAAAGGAGATATTCGATTATAATTGTTTTCTTTTTCAAATTTTAATAGATTCACGATTAAAAAATTGATTCGTAAGAAGGTTTTCTATTTGATGTAACGGTGATACAGTATAAATATTAACGTCATTAATCAAGTATTAGTAATTGATAATGCTTTTATCAAATTCAAAAGTAGTTGTTGATCAAAATAACAAGAAATAACCTTTCACGTATAGTTTATTACAATGCTTGCATATACTTGATATTCATTTTTATTAACCTTATATCAATCTGTAGAAATTAGTTTCAACAGAATTGAAATTCTTACATCGATCATTAAAATGATAATTTTTTCTTTTTAGTCACGAAACCGTTTGTACAGAACACGGTAAAGAAGTCGCAGTCCATGTATCAAACTCCAGAATCTCATCCGAGCGACGAAAGGTATGGAATTTATTTATATAATTTTCAGCTTTAATGTATTATAATACAACGTGTTCAAATTATATTTACACCTATTTCACGTTTATTGTGTTTTTATTCAAATGAAATTGATTTTTGCAGAAAAACGACAAGCGAAGAAGCGTTTGCGATGCATCGAACGAAACAGGTGCCAACGCTAAGCTCGGTATGCGACGATAAAACGTTAATAAGAGCTGAGGCCGCTGGTCGGCCGAGCAACTGGGAAGATCAGAGGCGAAGCTCTTACGCTGGCAGAAGATCGAGGCGCAACAGTGTTACCAATGCCGAAGACTCACAACTTACCATTGAAAACTTCGGAGGGTCCCAAGTGAGAAAAACTCTTGTTCACGAGACCTTATTAAAAAAAATTGAGACTATTAGAGTAAGACTAGGAATTATTTACTTATTATTTTAGAGCTTCTCTTTTCTCATCTTATCATGTTTATTTTTGTATTTTTTTGACTCTCCAAAAAAACAGACAAAAAATACGCTTTGTAAGACGTCTATTACTCATTCGCGCTGCTGTACTTGTTAAGAAGTCTCTCAAGTGGCAAGTTTGCCTCGAAAATCAACAAGGGTATACGATTCTAAATGAATTAGTAACCTTCTGTCAAGCTATAACAGTAGTTAGCTAGTCATATTATTTTAATATTTTTTAATTAGTCTCTACGTAGTGATCTTTCTATTGAAATGATTTTCGAAATAAACAATTCAATACTCTGTTACTGAAATTCAAGACAAAAATTGATCTTCGTATTCAGAATCATTTACTCTTTGGTTGATTTATCAAATCATCCGCACTGTGTGTTGCACATTGTTTTCGTTGGTTTTTTTTATCATTCACCACATTTTATGCACGATTCATTAATTATACTGGGAGTTACAGAAGTCATTGACAAACAGTCTTAACGAGTACAAAGCAGCGAGCTGTCGACGCTGAAAGTTAGCAATATGAGGTGTGGGTGTGTTTTCTCTAATTGCAGGACAATCTGCATAACATCGGCCGAAATCCAGACAAAGTGTTGGGTAAACACGCGTTACGGCATCCACGTTTGGTAGCTGAACCGGTGTTGCCAGCGAGATCGAGTATCAAGGATGCCTACAGCAGCGGTGTCCACCTCATTCTCGCGGACAACGGCCACGTGGACAACGATTCGCCTCCAAACTCGTCGCGACTCAGGCGAGAAAATTCCAATTCGAATCTGAGGCGCCACGTATCTCTTAAAAACATTCTACATTCCACGGAGAACGAAAGCACCGAAGCGAGTACCACTAAAATGTCGAGCTTTGCGAATCTGAGCAAAAGCTCCGACAAGGGTATTAATCTCACGTACATGGACCAAGATAAAGAGGAAACAAATTCAAAACCCGCTGATAAGAAGCACGATCAGAGTAATGGCAACGGATTTGTCGAAAAGAAAACAACCTTCGCAACCCTGCCAAACATGACGACGTGGCAACAGCAAAGCAGTCAACAGAATCAGCAAGTTGAAAAGAATTCTACAGGTTTGATAGCTGCTTTAATTATCTTGTTCATATTCAATATTTCGGTACTTAACTTGATGAATATTTCAGATGAGAACGGCAGTACGGTTATGGCGTCGCAGCTGAACAATATACGATTGAAATTAGAAGAGAAAAAACGACACATCGAAAACGAAAAGAAGAAAATGGAAATAGTCATGTCGAGACGAAGACAAAAGGTTGGAAAAGCAGCATTTTTACAAGCTGTTACGAAGGTTGGTGCTGGCTCTATAAACTGTCACTGTTCGGTTGGTTTTCGGTTTGAAAGCTTCAGTTCGATTTTATTTTTCAATTGTTTTCAAGCCTAAATTTTGTTTGTTGGTACCAAACTGTGACGATTCCTTTCCTTTAAAGTTCTAGTTTCATAACCCTTTTTCTAATCGAGTGATTGCATGACCCACACTTTTTATCACATATGTTAATTATTTAGCGTTTAATTTTTATAATTTCGCGTGCATGTTTACCGTCTGTGGCTATTTTTTTTGTATATATGTACATTATCACTTTAGTGGAATTAACTTAGCATTGCTAAACTTCATTGAAATATATGTTTATATTCTTGTATTATAAATGCTTAAATGTACTCATAAGTTTTTAAATCATTCATAGAACATGTTAATATTATTCGATTTAAATTCAAATTGAGACTACTAAAGTAGTGTAGTAATTGATACAATTGAATTCTGGCAAATAAGCTCGCTATACGATTCGCTTGTAATTAGCTGTAAATTTTTGAAATCGATTAGCGATGATGAAAAGTATAAAGCGATGAAGTTAGCAATAGCAAGAGACACGTCCAACGGGGTGGTGTTGTTTGTACATACAATGGTGGTGGATACTGTGAGTACTTAACATGGCACGCCTGTGGTTGGGTTCATTGCAGGGTAAAGTTAAGTCTCCTTCGTCGTCGACCTCCGGAGGAGATAGTCCTGTGGATGCGGGTACCCTAACTCCCCTTAGCTCAGCGCAGGTCGGAGAGTCGAGCATTGCCGACGAGTGCTCGTCTTCCGCTGCCTCCTCAATATCCCATCAGTTGCCTCAGGATAAACCTCAACGACCCTTCTCTCTTAAGGTATGACTTCCATCGTGCTCGCGTACATGCAGTCCTGAACAAATTGAGTTATCAAATGAACGGCAAAATTTTACAGAGTAAATTAATTTACACTTTCTCCAATTTTTCCTCATCACAATTACAATAATTGAACGATAAAAATGCAGAGGTTTGAAATTACAGGATAAGTTTTTGACATTGCAGATAAATGTTTAAAAAAAAAACTTTTTCTTTGACGATTTTTAATCTGATGAGTTGCAGCGGTTTTTAAATTTTAAATATATTCTTTCTAAACATAATTTTTATACTCTTAAACGCCTTGCTTATGATTGGCTTCAATTTAGCTTGTTAACGATTAAAATGCATTAATAAAGTGTAAAGTCAGTCATCGGAGCTTCTTAGAAAATAGAATTGATATAAATAATCTAGCATATCAATCATCATTATCACACACTCTACGTTTGATAATAAACTCATAAGAAATGATCTATACAATTTTTTTTTTTGAAACTCCAAAAAAAAAAAAACACTGCATTTAGGTTCACTATAAATATTACTTATTACCTGATTTCATATGCCAAGGCATGTTTTTTATGTTACGAAGTTTTGCATTAGCGAATTATATATTTCTGTTACTAAATGTTAATTTGGTGGTGGTTACATCTATGTAAATTAAGCTTGAAACCGTTAGTTTTTATGTTTTGGTTATTTTGTTTGTGAAATTGACGTTCTTATTTCTAAATTAAGTTTTAACGGGGTATGAGAATTCCTAAATTCGAAAATCTAATTTGCTATTTTGATTAATTTGAGTTATACCGACGTTTATCAAGCCAAGCACCGATTGATACACTAAGAAATTGGAATGTGTAGATGAAAAGCAAAACCTTGACATCTTATACAGTTACACGAGATATTGTCATATTGATCAAACAGAAGGACATTTCAGAAGTTTCGGGGGACTTCCACTCCCACCTCAAAACATTCTTGTAGTACATTTTCTTAGTTTCGATACATTTCAGAGCACCTTTAATTTGTTAATCACTTTTTGATAAATCTTCTATTGATATCAGACCTTTTATTACTTCAAAATTGAAAATTGAATTATAGTTAGTCTTAAATGGTGTCGGAACTGTAAAAACAATGTACAAATCGATAAGTTTTAATTTATTTACTTAAAAGAATTCAAATGAAATTGAGTGTAAATATTTTTATTTCAAGTTCTTCTGTAATATATGCCTATAAATATTTAACTCTAAGAGTAATATCTATTATGGATTATTGGAAAATTTCAAGGTGCTTCTTTTTAAAAAAACCGGTAAAAAGTCCTGTGTACGAAAATTTCGTTTATAATAAAATGAGCATGAAAATTGAAGTGAATTTTAAACTCCAGGAAATTAGCGAAGACGTAAGAGATGTGGAGCACAAATGGCTGGATCAAGAAAATTCATTCGTGGAAACACGACGAACGCCGGACATCGAAAATATGGATTACGATCAATATCATCAATCGTTAACGCAGTATGTAGTAGAGAATAGTTATTTGCAATTTACGATTTGAATTCAATTATTTATGATTATATTATATTTTATTCAAGAATGAACAGCAGCTTGAGCGAACTGCAGCACGATATTCAACGTTTGAATCAGCAACAGATGCAAATCCAACAGCAGAATTTGCTGGCACAACAACAGCAGCAAATACAGCAGCAAATGCAACAGTTCCAAAGTATGAACCAGCAGCATTTACATGTAAGTTCTTTTGCATAATTTTCGATATTTCGTCTCGAAACAAAACAACAAAAAAGCATTCTTTACAGTCGTACGGTATGACTTCACAACCTCCGATTCCTGCAAGGACGCACGATCTCCAACAGTCACAATTTTATCTTCATGATCAACCACAAGTGCCAAGACGTACGTGGGGACAACCACAGCCAATTCATTTAGGAAATGATGTAGCTAATATTGGCTACAATCAATCAATGGACTCTCGTTACGTTTCTCCTCCGGGTAAATAACCGTTCAAAATAAAACATACTATTTTTTAAATAAAGCGATTAATAATGATGATTATATTCATTGATAGTATACCAACAAGATCCACGATTGTATCAAAATACTCAGTCGTGGGGTATGCCAGTCCCGCAGCAAAAAGGCTTTATTTTACACGACACATCGCAAGAGCAGCGGTATCTTAATGGCGGAGAGCATAGTCTATCTAGTAATCAGCATCACATGTCTTCGTATTCGCCAGTGGCACAAACGCTTTTTAGTCAAACTCCGCCGTCTTCAGCTAGTCCTCAACATCGTAGTGCTGTAAGTGTTCGAATGATTTATCTCGTTGCTCCTGTGACATTGCAAGATTGTCTCTCTCTCGAACGGTCTTTTCTGCTTCCGCGTGATCTTTTGCACGTAGCATGCATATGTGTACATTGGTGTAGGTTCGTTACATTGAAAAACGTCTCAAATAGTCGCCTGACCGCTGGGTGGGTGAGCAAAACCAGTTGGTGATGTAATGCACTCTTATAGGCTGTAACGCCCAAACGTTCGAATGCGCAAACTCTTCCCACACGTCTTTACTGACTCGCGGACTACAAGCACACACCTGTAAAGTATCTTTGCTAGTGTGTCAAGCAAGAGCTACACTGCGCTCTGATCTCTATTGATACAAAATGTATCTGTTTCATACATCTGCCACCGAAACTAGAGCATTCACGAGTATAGCTACTCGTAGTTATCACATCGAAGTTGACAGTTATAAAATCGTGGGTTTGAATTTATAATTCTTGCATATAATTACTGACACTTCTGACTGTTGATGTATTTTGATTTTTTTTTATTCAAGTTGGCTTACTCGTGGATAGAACTAAAACGAAACGAATTTATTTACTTATAGAACAAAGTATTTTTTATGATAAACGCAATCAATAATTTATCAAATTTTTTAGCAGGTTCATAGATTAAATCAGTTGATGAGCGACAGTCCAGATGCAAAAAGACAGAGTGTTCATCATATTCCAATATCGCATGAAAGTCCATTAGAAAAGAGGATGAATTCTATGCCACCGGAAAATTTAGACTCGTCAAATAGGTCGTATTTAGGTAAGTTCGTTGAATTTTATTCAAAGTGGAGTTCGAGCGTTAAAATGTATTGTCTAATACTTTAGGTAACGAAGAAGAATTTTCTCAAGGTTTTCGAAATTTGAATATCACATCTGGTAGTCGAACGTATAGGATACCATCGCCAACAAGGCCATCAATATCGAGAAATTCGTTTCAACCGCATACGTCTTTACGAGAGAAAACTCCATCGCCGTCTGGCAACACAGCGGAAGTTATGCCATTGGACACAAGCGATGCGGGAGAAAAGGGCTTTTATATATCGTTTGACGATGCGCCAAAAAAACCAAAGCCTTCTCTAAGGACAAAAAGAGCTTCTCCCAAAAAAGTAATTTCTAAAAATGCCAATCACATCGAAGTATTTTTTTAAACCGTCTGATGTTTTTGTTATTCTTCTTACGTAGGAAAGGAGCGTTTCCGCATATTTGGATGAGAGTGACTATTTGTCGCGCTATGAATCACCGCCTATCAGTGCAACAATGGATCGTCCGCGCCAAAGCGTAGCACAAAAAGAAATGGAGAGAGAAAGACAAAGACAGGCTGGAGAACGGCAAGAGCAAGAATTAAGGGAAAGAGAATTGCAACAGCAAATGGCAAGAGAACGGCAAAGAGAGAAACTTAAAAGTGAAGGTTCGGATGGGCGTCAGAACAACAGCGTTGGTTTGGTCATTGGAAACCAGCTTACTAATCCAGATCCTGTAAGTAAAAGTACAAGAATCGGTGCTGCAGAATCGTGTCATTTACACGATTATGATTTCTACAATAAATTTTGTAATTACTTTTTACAGAATTCCATTGATGAAATGGAGAGAAAGAAGGAGAGAATAATGAATTTGTCGCTGCAGCGAAGGTTGCAGCAAGAGGAATTGAAGGAACGAAAGGAAGCTGAAATACAGGCTCGCAAAGAAGAAGAGAAAATGAAACAAGAGGAAAGAGAAAGGAAAAAGGAAGAAGAAAAAACTCGAAGAGCTGCTATTTTAGAGCAGTACAAATTGAAGAAGGCTATTGAAGAGGCCGAAAGAGAAGTACGTTTTGTTTTTCTAGCTAAGTAGTCAAAATTTATTCATTCGATCATACATTTTGCAGGGCAAAGTAATTGACAAAGAGTTGTTAAATGCTTTGAAGCCAGCTAAGCTCCGGAACAAGGCTACTCCTAGTCGGCCACGGCCAAAAACGATTCACGTTGACGCGGGCGCGGAATTAGATTCTGGCGCATTAACACCCGCGAGAGGGAAAAAAGGCTCTTCCTCTAACCTCAGTACAGGTAAATTAAATGGCAATATGTCGATCGATATTTGTTTATATTTCTCAGAAATAATATAATAACAGTTCGATAATTATTATGAACTTCGACAAATATACCAGAGATATACTTTCTGAGAAGTATATCCGAAGTTAGTTATCTATAGCAATAGAAAATCAAGCCCCCAGATTGTCAATGTGAATATATTGTACGTAGTGGTTGTCAGTGCCCGTTTGTCGCATGCTGCCAATCTTTTTTATTGTTTATTATGCTACTTATTCGTTCCAATTTGTTTTGATGTTTGTTTATGAATGACATTTTGTTTTTTTTTAAATTTATTTATTTAGACCTACACAGAAAAGCTCAAAAACTCTGTCCTTTTGTAATATAATACTCTGTGGAAGCTAGTTGTTTAAATTCCTAATATATTATCGACAAATGAATAATCTGAAAATTATTGAATAAACTCTATAAATGTATACAGTGTAAATAGTACCTATCTCAGTGAATAATATGTGTCTCACCGTGTCTATCTTTTCTAATGTCACATTGAAGTATTTAGAACGAAAAAAAATCACACATTCTTCTCTTGCATACACTTTGGAGAATCCCTGTGAAACGTTACAATTTCAAATGTGAAAAGCAACGTGAAAAATTATTTAACACAACTACCTAGTACACGAAAAATATTATTTCCTGTCAATCTATGGACCATTGTAAAGAGAAAAAGAATCGTAGGATAGAACTTTTGAGCTGATTAACATTGTTTGGCACTTGAAACACAATCTAGCATCGCTGACATCACCAACGATGAGGCGAGACTACTACCGAGGTTCGCAGGACAGCCTTACCGCGGTACATCTTGATGATCGGCGGATCCCGGGTTCCGGATCCCTTTACCGAGGTGGCAGCCTCAGGGGTATGCACACCTTCACACCTACACGAACACTATCTTCTCATAAGAGTATGCGCACATTAACACATCATTCATCATAACATAATATTCTCATATCGTTCTTGCTCATAATGCTCATATTAAAAATTGTCATCACTTTCATTGCTGACGAACATTCATACACGAGCAGACATACAAAAGATATCATACAAAAGAATCATACAATTACCGTGAAAACACATAACTGAACTTATGCATTTTAAAACGTACGTGCACATCACAATATCATATTCATGAAAAAAAAATTCAAAAAATGACTTTTCGTTCTTTTTCGCACTGCACGCTCATCATCTGCATCATAGTAAAAGCTAGAAGAATCGATCATCATCTATCGTTATAAATGTATCACTCACATCTACTAACCCATTCTAACGATAGGCATAAAGCTTCTACTAACAATACTATAATAGTTTGTTACCCTATTTTAGTCTCTTCCGTAGATTCGCCGGACGACGGTAGGAGTTCATCGCCTTCTCGAAGCGGCAACCTGTTGGGACGACGTGGCTCTTACAAAACGTCACGAGGTAAGCTTCTTCTCCCATTCATTCTTGATCCGCTTCGGAAATATATACACATTCGTGCATATTGCGATTAACATGATCTTTTACGTTATACATGTCTAGTTCGATCCGTAGTTTTTGCAGGAACTTATGTGGATGGTATGAGCATATACATTTACGTATACATGAAGCAAATGTAAACACCGTACAGACACAATACACATGATTTTTCTTCGTTTTTTTTTTCTTTTTTCTTGTTTCATTTGTCTTTCGACCTCGAATGATTTTTGTTAGCAAATAAGGTAGCTCATTGTTTCTAGCTTTATTTATAAGTTGAAGCGCATTGTTAAACTGCACATGAAAGAAAAAAAAAACAAGTATGCACTGGCTATATATGTATATGTGTGTGTATATACGTAACGTGAAAGATTTGCTGAAAAATAGCGAAACAATCTGTCTCTCCCCCCATTGATACCCCTCTGTAAAAAAATAAAGAAAAGTATTGAATGTTTCGTAAAAAAAAAAAAACGACAGCGAGCTGCTCGAGAGTGAGTGTAACACAACGGAAACGTTGCATATTATTGCAGATGCGCCAGAACCTCAGCCGCAGGTTAGAGGCAGGCCTAAATACCCGAGTTACCAAAACTTTAAGGGAAGAAAGTCTAGTTCAATGATGAATCTGTGCGGTAAGGAGCACCTACAGTGCCTTGGACACACATACATTTACAATTAATTCCCCTGATTAATTAATTGTTGATTATATCTCCTTGGTTGTGTCTCGTGCTAAGTTTATAACTTCTCTATTATATGTTTTTTCTACACTCTATTACATAATACATTTCTCTAGGCCTTTAGTATAACAAAGACCATATATATTTATTATATATACATAAACACGTAGTCGAGCATGGTGGCAGGTTGCTGATGATACGTCAGAGATACAAGGTGGCGGCGTTATAATCACAAACAACACGTACTATTACTGATACACACTTGCAGTCATGTCAACAGAGCACCTTTCTCTTGTCTTTTAATTTTCGTCGACGATTATTACTACCTCTTTTTAGCTTCGTATATTTACATGCATATCTAGGAAAACAGTCATACATTGTAATGCAAGACCTACATATAGAGATACATCGCGACACATGAACATCATGCTAAAATTAGCTCGACTGGCATCAGTTTTTATTATGTTTGTCATTTTTTCCTAGATCAGACACGTATTTATTCGGCATAATAAATTGAGGAATCACAAAATTTTTCTTTATACATACAATATAAAATACTCTTTAAGATGGCTTTTATGCAAGGCTGTATCTAGTAAGACTCTATCATAATTGTTATCAAGGAAAATAATAATAATCACTATATTTTAGATTGCTACGAAGGCTTGTTCGGCTTACATAGTTGTATAATGGTTATGGGCGCCGTTGTTTACATATAAGTGTCTTTCAGATTATCGCAATGGTTCCAGTATATTATATACCTCATAATTTGCACTGTGCAGTTTGCTAATACTTAAATTTTAGGCGTTACCTTACATCAATTAATGTTGATAAACATATGTGTACGGCTCATTTACAAATTAGTTGTAACATCGACATGTCATCCAATATTCATTCAACATTTTAGAATCATTGACAAAAAGTAAAGAAAAAAATGTTAAAAGTAAATATTTTCATCGAATCATTAACGCATATACTTTAAAATCTAAAGTATCCTTTGAGATTAGTTTGCAAGTAAATTATAGTGAATCGATTGATTGTACATCATTAGCCAATACATCTCATTTAATGTAAAAATACTTACGATTGGTTCCGCTGGGTATACTCACACACGGTGACGGTTCTAACAATTTTTGACATTTAGTGGAATATTGGTTATTAAAAAAAAGCAGTAAAAAGGTGTGAGGCATCTTGGGTTTTTTTTTGTTTATTTTGTTTTGTCACATCACAACTCGAAAATATCAAACGGGTGATTGGAATTTTCACATAATGTATGTTTTTTTTACGCAGATACAGACAGTGGACTTGGCAGAGCAACGCCACCGAGGCGAGCGCCGAGCCCAGGCATGGGTAGCATGAGACACCTTCCTTCACCCTCGGGACCCGGATCCTTGCCACCTGGTCTCATGACGAAGCGAAGAGTCTTTGACGACGGTAGCAGCGACATCAGCAGCACACCAAGTTCTATGATGGATTACAATGGTGAGAGACGAGCTTCTTTTTTGTCTTATCCCCATTTGTCGCGCGTGGATATTGACATTTGCTAAATAGATTTGTCGATCGTTGCAGGTCCGCGGCTGTACAAGCAGCCGGCAACGAAGTCAAACAGAAACATTATGCTGAACGCCGTGGAGTACTGTGTATTCCCGGGTACGGTCAATAGGGAGGCGAAGCGTAGGGTACTGGACGAGATTTCAAGATCGGAAAGCAAACATTTTCTCATACTTTTCCGCGACGCTGGCTGTCAATTCCGAGCTCTCTATTCGTACTGCCCCGACCGCGAGGAAATCAGCAAACTGTACGGGACTGGACCCAAGCAGGTTATCGACAAAATGTTCGACAAATTTTTCAAGTAAGTACGCTGATAAATTGTCAACACTTTTCATTTTCATTGTCGTTCATTGCTCTAACCGTTGCGTCAATTTGCAGATACAATTCCGGCGGAAAATGCTTTTCCCAAGTTCACACGAAACATCTGACTGTCACCATAGACGCCTTCACGATACACAATAGCCTCTGGCAAGGTAAAAAGGTGAATTTACCAAACAAAAAGGATATGGCTCTCGTCATATAGTTTTACACAAGAAACGAGTTTAATATAACGCTACTGTGCCCTTTGTTGTTCATAGTTACTATTTTAATACAGGCCCATATTAAATTATAATGCAAGCGTTGCGTTCTTAGTCAGTTTTATATGTATCGGAAATTATAACGTAGGCGGAGGATGCAAAAACTAAAGTTTAAAAGTTAAAAAGAAATAAGGAAACTTGTCACCGGTCGGTGCTGACACCTATATGCATGGAGCGAATGATTATTTGAATGTGTATACGTTTTTGCGCGTTAATTTTATAAACGAATGCGTTGTTCACGGCTTTTTTATTTTTATCACGATTTCGGCGTCAGCACCGGTATACATTATGCATACTGTTACGAGACTTAGGTATTTAAAAAAATATAGCAATTGTTTATTGTCAGCAAGCTAATCTCCCGGCGACTAACTCGTAATCGCGATGTTTCATCTTGTTATCTCGCATAAGACTATACATATAGTTAGCTAGTTAGTTTAATGTATCTGTACAGTTTATACATAAAACTTTTTACATTTCCCTCCCTCTTCGATTTTTGTCGGACCCCTCCAAATGATTAAATTAAATTTAATTATATCGCAATACAACATAGTATTTATTTCTGTTAGCCTTCTTAAACACAATTATTAATTATCACGCACTAAAAATAATACCTTATTTGCTTGATTAATTTACGATAAATTATCACAACTGGCTATTCAACCCACTCGTTTTGATTGTTCTTAACATTATGTATCATTTTTACATATAACTTTTTAATATCTTTACTAATCAAACGAAAATCATTTCGTATATTTTTAAAAAGAGCAATTATTTGCTTGCGATATTTTGCAATGTTTAAACTTCGGTTCCAACTTTCGAGCAGTTCAAAACAGTGTACTTAAATACTTTAATTTGAAAATACCATGACATTAATTGTTGTTATATATGTATGTATATGATTATAAATTTACGCTATTTTTTGCTTAAATTTCACAAGCGACGAAATTTATTAAACTTTTTTACTATAGTATTTCTTCCGGTAAAATTAACAGGTAGAGTGCGGTTAACGACTGAAACCTTGTTTGTACGTTAGCTTAGTTTACGGATTTTCTTTGATAATTTATTCAATTTGTAACAAAGACTTTCATATTAATAGCAAATGTAGAAGTAAGTTTTTAGGTAATTTCATTAACCATCTAGTTGATCCTATTTTAAAAGTCAACTACCTATTCTCGATCAACAGAAATTCTACATATTTTATCAAATAAATATTTTATGAAATAATACTTTAAGCAAATTTTTTTTATCAACAACAATTATCGTTTATGAACGACTGTTTCAAAATGACTGTCTTGCATTTCAAATCATTGATTACAATGAGAATCATTCGAAATTTTGCTATAAAAGTACTTACGAGATTAGTCCAATGTCTCATACATTTGGAAATTAAACGATTGTTCACGAAAATGTCTCTAACTAATGTGATAGAGTTTACTGTGATTCTCATCAGTTTGAAGTTGTAGTAAAAAACTGTGGCTTTTGATGAAATCACTATTAATGATGTAAATGATAATTCTGCGGGAAAGAATTGAAAATACATAAATCTCATATTTATAAAAATCATGAAAGCAAAAATCAAATCCATTTATACATTTATCAAACTTATTGAAATGTAAGCAGCAATTCAGGTATGAGTGTTGTGCGTGAGTAAAGTCGTCTCGATTAACGAACTTAATTCTCTGGCATATTGGTTTTTTCATCTAACGCATCAAAATTTTTTCATATTTCAATTGAAAAATGCAGACTTTCATGAAAAAAGGTTAGAAGGTATATAGAATTGATGTTTATGTTACATTGCTCGACAGATAAAACTTTTTAAATTACCCTGTAATTTTATACAAAAGTAATTTTTCCATTTATGATTACAGTCGTATTTTAACACTTTTATGATCAATTTGTACACATTTTGTGCCATAATAGCCATGAATTAGTAGAAGCTGAAAAAGACAATTCATAAATAATTATGCAACCAAACAAAAACGAGTAAAATTTGAGAATGAACATATCTAAAACATGAAAAACGGTTTGCAAAATATTTATTTGGAAATAAATCGTTTTTTCCCTTTCACGAACCAATTTTATCAAAAAATGTGTACAATTATTCAATGTGTAAAATATAAATATTCACTATATTCGTGCATTAAAACATAAAAACTTAGACACATACGCTCAAGCATCATGTAAATAACATTTCATCCAAATAATGCAAAAATTTTAAATACAACACCATCGTAGTTCTATGTTAAAATAGCTGACCTATTTTCAAAACAAACTATTTCAAATAAATTTCAATAATAATATCTATTGATTTAGTAGATGCGCGTGCTTTCTAAGCCTCATGACAGAGAATTAACGTCGTTGAGAAATAAAACATTTATCTTAGTCACTAATTTTAAGGATTGGTAATAAATCTACAATCCTGTAAAGGATGAAACAAATATGTTGAAACATTTGAACAAAGAGGTAATTTCCAAAAGTTCTGGTTATTGCTTGCGCTTAATATGAATATTTGTAAAATTAATATTTGAGAAATATTGAAGCTTTATGAAGTTGTTTGAACAAAAAAATCGAAACAATGAATCATTATAAAATAGCTTTTGATAAAGCTCCAAAACGAGAACAAAAGTAAAAACAATACTGAAAATATACTCAGCATTTGCACACTGGACGAAATTGCCCTTATTAATAATAATTACATAACCGTGTACGCAATCATTATAATTTCAGTCGCAAGGAAAAGACGTTAGTCGTGAAATAATTTTACATCCATGTCTGTAAATATTTATGTTTTTATATGTATACATAAAAACGAAAAGTGAATCGCTATATAATATATATATTTATGAAAAATAACGCGTAAATAAGATTCGGATAATTATTTACTGTTAGTATCTTATTATCAGCGAGCGTCATTACAATAACAGGGAAATAATTAACCCAATGCGACCCGGGACTTTTGTATCTGAATCTTGTAGCAGATACTACCCTTGAGATGTCCTACTAAAAAGCGCGATTGTCAAGAACTCGATTCATTTAGCTTTTAAGTGTATATATGTATAACTTGAATACAGATAAATCATTCTTTGAAAATTGCTCGATCTTATTCTTACCTTTCCTATGCACATTTTGACATTGACTATTTTTCATCAAATTGTAACTATTGTCGATGAATGTGAATCTCTTCTTAATGAAATGATCCAATGGATCAAGTAAAAACATACTTACGAACTAAAACATTGTAGAACATAAAAGGCATGTTAATTGATTTGTGTACGAACAAGAAATTCGTCACGAGAAACAAGTTTAGTACTGGTAAGTTGCACTTTAGACCGCATGACGGTCGTCCCAATCCTATTATTCCTCCCACTAGAATTCTCTCTCGAGTTTAAATTGAGTTTGATGGGCTGGGACTTTGCCTAGTACAAATCTACGTTGATGCAAATGCAGTTACCTTGCATGGATAGCACATAATTTATCAGTATTGAAGCTTAAAGATATTTCAACTGCATCAGGAATCACGAGTGAGTTTCAATGTTGACTTGAATCTTTAACTTTAATTCATTTATGCGTAATAAAGGGTATTTATAAATTTTTTTTGTATTCAGTTGCTTTGATTTAGTGCAGTATATATGACGAAATCCTTAAAAAAAAACACTTTTCTGGGGTCTAGAATGGCAAAAATTTTTTTTGACGCTAAGGCTTCCGGACCTTTTTCCTCTTCTTTTTGAAGGTATATAGTGTCGGAAAATGCTCGTGAACATTGGAAAAGTCTGCAGGAACTATTTTTTCGGCATTTTCCAAATGGGCTTTTCTCACAGAAAATGGGCTAAAAACGGCATTTCTTCAAATATTGATTTCTCGGCTTCTAAGACCGCTAGAAACATTTTTGACCAATCAAAATGATCGTAAAAAAGAAGACCTTTACGCAGAAAAAAGTTTCATTCAAAAATAATAATCCGGTGGCAAGTTATCAAAAAAATTGCAAAATAATTACATTTTTTAGTTTGTTATTAATATCGGGAAAGTGCTGAGAAAATATAGTTCCCGAGGACTTTTCCTATGTTCACGAGCATTTTCCGACACTATATACCTTCTAAAAGAACAGGAAAATGGTCCGGAAGCCTTAGCATTAAAATTAAATTTTTACCATTCTAGGCCCCAGAAAAGTGTGTTTTTTTAAAGGATTTCGTCATATAAGCACATACGATCAATCTCTATTTCGTTCCTATCAATCGAAAGCATCAAGATCTAAGTGAATCTATGAATATGCTGTCGGATTTCATTAATTGAAAGTTTTATGAAGATTTCAATTACAAAAGTAATGTTTCTTTTGTGGTTTAAATATTTATAAGCGCATTGTCATTGTCCAATCTTTAGTGAATGTCACTCAGTCGAATCATTCATATTGTTTTGGTAACCTTCAACGTCTTTAAAAACGTTGACGTTAGTTTTGAATCAAACAGTCATTTCGAAACAATAATTTTTATTTGACAAATCAACAATTTGAAAATGCAAATGTCACGATGACAAACTGATTAAGCATGTATCATCAGCTCATCGCATGCACCGAAATAAATTTTTATTGTCACTCTTGTTAATTCGAAAAAATATTATTGATAATGATACAATCACATTCACAATTTTACGCTTAAGTTTAATTTTTTTTTAAATTGTATTATTATCAAACAAGTTCGATAGTACGGTAAATATATTTTCTAGGCAGCAGGAATGTCACGGATCTGGAAAAAACTAGTAAAACTCGCTTTATTATTGATGCTGCTCAGTTCAGTTTGTTCATTTCAAAATGAGTTGTTCAAAGATAACAAGCAAACAAATGCATTCGAAAACACAACAGCTTACAGGCTGCCAGAAAATATTATCCCAAAGAAATATTTCATTCGTCTCACGCCTTTCATTGCTTCGAACAACTTGACGTTCGATGGAGTGGTTCGTATCGTTGCTAATGTCAAAGAAAAAACTTCGACAATTGTGCTACATGCGTATCGTTTCACAATCCGCAATATAACCGTTATGAGTTTGGAGAGTAAAATTGCTGTGTCGAAACTTGCAATTAAAAACGTTACTGCGCAAGAAAAATATCAGTTTATGAACATTCAAATGAATTCTATGATGGATGCAAATAGTAGCATCATTATTGAAATATCTTACACTGGTAGATTGAATGAAAATATGAATGGATTTTTCAGAAATACTTATAAATATAAAAATCAAAGAAGGTACTAAGAGATATGAAAATATTGAAACAAATATTGTAAGAAATAAAATATCTCGAAATATTACTTACAGATTGATAGTCGCAACTCAATTAGAAGCAACGTCAGCGCGGAACGTTTTCCCGTGTTTCGATGAGCCTGCATTGAAAGCTGTATTTCAGGTAATCGTAGTGGTTCCTCAAAATTATACAGCCATTAGCAATATGCCTGTTAGATCTATCACAAAACAGTACGTATCGGACAATTAAAAATGTTCAACTTCGGAAAATACAAAAAAAAAATCCCGTTTTTAAAAATCATTTGCAGGAGAGTTTTTGAATTCGAAAAGACACCGCTAATGTCAACTTATCTGCTAGCCATCGTAGTCAGTGATTTCCATAATCTAACTCTGAACGAGGAAACTCGAACTTATACAGTTTGGACGCAATCGCAATTGGTTAAACAGTTACCTTACTCATTGGCCACAATATCGAAGACGTTCTATTTCTTCGAGACTCGTCTTGCAGTGCCTTACTCGCTGCCGAAAGTCGACATGTTTGCTATGCCAGACTTTCCCGGTGGAGCTATGGAAAATTGGGGGCTACTCGTGTCTTCCGAAAAGTACATGCTTTACGATCAGAACGTCACTCCGTTGTCCGTGAAAAAATGTATCAGAAATTTGATAGCTCACGAAATCGCTCACCAATGGTTTGGTAATTTAGTCACGCCAAAGTGGTGGGACTACATCTGGCTGAGCGAAGGATTCGCGCAATACTTTGAATACCATGCCCATGAAGACGTGAGCTTGCGACTTTCAAAAAGGTAGGCTAACGAAAAAAGAAAACGTTTCACGCGTGAATTTTTTCGCATTTCAGGAAGTTTCGTCTTGGAACCTGGAATCCCAATTTATTGTAGACGTAGTGCACGAGGCGTTGTCCGTTGACGCAGAAGAAGATGCACATCCTGTTACGAATAAAGTTTACAGTCCTACTGAAATTGGAGCGATGTTCGATTCGATTTCGTATAACAAAGCTGGCTCTCTGGTTCGAATGCTTGAAAAAATCTTGGGACCGAAAATATTTTACGGAGCTTTAGGCAGATACATGCAAAACAAGTACACGACATACTGTAAATTTTGCGACAGCAAATTGTTAATTAATAGTTTGCGCTGCATTGAACGTTTCATTATTTTGTAGCAAATACTCCACTACTGTGCCAGAGTTACTTTACACCGCGTTCGAACGCGAAATCAGTTTCAACGATTTTAAGCTGAACGCTAGTGCAGCCGAAGTCATGGACAATTGGACTTTGCAGGCTGGATATCCCATTGTCAATGTCAATTTTATTGGAGATACTGTTACAGTGAAGCAATCAAGATTTCTGCTGCAACCATTACATCAATTAGATAATGATTCAACTTGGATTGTTCCGCTAAATTGGGCTACTCAGAGTAAACCAGATTTTAATAACACGGGGAAACTTATTTGGCTCAGGAACAATAATGACTCTTTTACGATTAGAAATGCGACTAAAGATTGGGTTATTTTTAATTTACAGCAGACAGGTAAGATTATGGAAACTCGACATTTTAGATTTAAGAAGACGAAATGACCTATACAATGCAAAACAAAACTACAATTTTGTATAATATCACGAAATTTGAAGGTTTTTATAGAGTCAATTATAACAATGACATGTGGAAACGAATTATCGATACTCTTAAGTCGGATAATTACGAGGTAATACATGAAATTAATAGAGCAGCTTTGATCGACGATTTGTTTAATTTGGGAAGAGCCGGTATGGTTGACTACCATCTAGTTTTAGATGCTGCACAATATCTGGATAAAGAAACTAGTTATATAGTATGGAAAACTGCGTCAAGTGGTTTTACTGATTTGAAAATACGATTTATGAGTCATTATGCATTTCATAATCACTTGAAGGTAATCAGTCAATCGTAAGATAATATCTGATTTTGATATATTATTTACTTATTTTACAATAGAAGTTACTTGTACAAAATATATAGTTCTCAATTCATCAAGAACACCTTTTTAGACTTATATGATCGCCTTGTTGGAACCGCATTACAAAAGATTAGGATTTTATGAGAAATGGAGTGAGAATTACTTCGATACGTTACTTAGAGAACTTGTTCTGACGTGGCTTTGTACTTTTGATCATGCAGATTGTATCTTACAGTCTTGGATAACTTTTGAAAGTTTAAGAAAAAATGAAATGTAAGTGCATTTCCGAATTGAATTTTTTCATAATAGACTTGTTTGAATGAATTGCCACTGATTTGGTTCAATTAATAACTATAATAATTCCATTATAATTTTTATTTTAGTTCTGCCATATCAGCTAATCAACAAAGTATTATTTATTGTACTGTTATAAAACATGGTTCTACGGAAGAATGGAATTTTTTATGGAAAAAATATAAAGAGTCATTGAATTCCCTTGAAAAATTCACGATTTTATCAGCCTTAACATGTTCCCAAAATGCTACCAATTTACGAAAGTGAGTTTATTTTTAGAATGAAAACGAAAGCATGTAACTATTTATATAATATTTTTTTAGACTGTTACGCAGTGTCGTGACACTTGAACATGGAATAAAGTCGGAAGAAGTTCATAAATTAATGATCTTAATAGCCAAAAACAGTGTTGTTGGTCTACATACATTTCTTAATTACCTAGAAAATAATTTTGATGAAATGGTTCGATAGTAAGTACATGCAAGAATTCCGACTTAGTATTGGTTGATGTTGACTGAAAATATTGTATAATATAATAAATACTATAAGTTTTTATAATGGGCATGAAATTCCATTTTTTCTTTGTAGTAATGAAAACGGAAAATTCCTCTTCAGTGTTATAAAGTCTGTTTCTGAAATGTTTACTACTAACGAATCAGTGAAAAAGGTAATTTCCGTCAATAAAAGTCGTGTAATAAAAAATGATTCATAATTTTTTATTCTTACAGTTCGAGAATTTTGTCAAAAAAAGACATAAAAAGATTCCAAATATCGCTCAGCCTTTACAGCATTTGTTGGATAATGTAATCTATGAATACAATTGGTTTGAAAAGTATTCTCCAAAGGTTTTGAACTGTTTGAAAAATAATATTTCTATTTTGAGTGATTAACTGTAGTCTTTTCAAGGACTCGTATTACTTTCCTGTGCCTTCATTTTCATAATCATTGCAAAAGCTATTCTTTTACTGTTAAAATTTTTGACTATATTTATAAATA
This sequence comes from Galeopsomyia nigrocyanea, assembly GCA_035047105.1. Taxonomy (NCBI): domain Eukaryota; kingdom Metazoa; phylum Arthropoda; class Insecta; order Hymenoptera; family Eulophidae; genus Galeopsomyia; species Galeopsomyia nigrocyanea. The sequence continues at coordinate 17,796,397 of JAWWMK010000008.1, read as the reverse complement.
TGGTTCATCCAATGACGCAGCTTCATGTAAAGATATCCATATTTTGGTATGTATATAAATCGAAACCTGTATCTAATCACAACAGCTTCATATGAGAAAGCACAATCAGTGAACTGACTTGACATGTCAACAATCTTGAAACTGACTTTCGTTACCCGCATTATATCTGAACACCGAGTGATAAAGCAAGTTATTTTTACCAAATCTTTGCTTTATTGAAAAATTATTGTAATTTTCCTTTCATATTCACAAAAGATTTAGCTTAAAAAAGTCAAAGAAGTGATCTTATGCGCGACTTTAATACTCTTACTATCTTGCAAGTTTTACACTTATCCGATGGGTAATTTTTAGCTCATTGTAAGTAGTTTGATCGTGATCGTCGATAATTAGATACAAAAATGTAATTATTTAAATAAGCTTTATATTCTATATATAAATTTGATAAATTCTCAGTAAATTATTGAGCAATCTGCTGATAATTATGCACATCAAAAAATGACATTGAAAGAAATAATAAATAAAATTGACAACTTGCATTTTTTTACACCAATGTAGCAGGTAATGAAATATTGTAGTTTATTTCAATTTATTTGGTTTTTTTTTCAACCTAAAAATAATTTGCAAATTATTTTGAGTCTAAAGTTTGAAGCGACGACTTTACGGGCGTATACGAGTATGTACGAGTTCAAGATTACGCGGAGAATTATATAAAAATTTATCCATAGTCAGCTAGTTGATGTCACTTTAAGAATACAAATTATCTCTAGCTGCCCGACGAACGTTACAACACTGCTGCAAACGACCTCGAGCCACATACACGCACAACGGACGTTCTTCTATAATATTATTTGTAAACCTTTGAAGTTGAACAAAGTACAAGTAAGTTGTTTATTTAACGTCAATCGTGAATTCGTGTTTTAAATAACATTATCTATTGTTAGAATAATTGATTATAAAAATTAATAACGAGTAGTTATTTATGAAAGATGAAGTGACGCTTTCATATTATGAACTATGCATGTACTCTTTGTAAACGATTGCGTATGATTTATTGAAAGAGTAGTTTAACGCGAAATTTTATAATATAGCAGTACTATCTAACAACATATTTTGGTACCATTCTGATTCATCATATTCAAACTTTACACGATTCAAATTCTCTACATGGTCAAATTGACCGCGAAGAAAATGGTCGTATAGAAATACTGCGCACGTCCAAAATGAACACGTAAATCGTAAAAATTATAATCCAAAAACAATGTTATTACTGAACATTTTCTTCACTAGTATTTTGAAACTATTTTATACGATGAAAATGGCTTTTCTGCATTAAGATAAATATTACGCGCGTCTAAATTTCAAAAAAATAAGTCGTAAAAAATATTTTACGGTATTGACGAATATTGATTTTCGTGGAAAGTTTTGCAGTTTTTCAAAAAACTAAAGTGCAGAATATTTCCAGTAATAAAATTGTTTTCGAATTATAATTTTTACGATTCGTGTTTTAAATTTAGACGTGGGCAGTCGCAGTCTTTGTACACCACGATTTTCTCCGCAGTCAATTTGGTCATGTAGAGAATTTGAATCGTGTAGAGTTTGAATATGATGAATCAGGATGGTACCATTTCCTTTTTTTTAAATCGGGATCTGAGCTATTTTTGCTATATTATAAAATGGAAAGTGACTTCGTTTATTATATTTCATCGTGATGGATCACAGTTTCATGACTGCATGACGTAAGAGGAAAAAAGAAGCGATATTTCGCGAACGACATGATCGATAAAAGAGCAATATTTTTAAAATTTCCAGAAACCTTGTATGCCACAATATTTTACATTTTTAGTAAAAGAAATATCGAAGTAATTATGTTTTCGATATTTTATAAATATTTATAAATATCTAAAATATAATTACTTAGATATTTCTTTTACTAAAAATGTAAAATATTGTGGCATACAAAGTTTCTGGAAATTAAAAAAATATTGCTCGCAAAATAAATGTTCATTTACTGTTATCGATCGTGTCGTTCGCAAAATATCGCTTCTTTTTCCCTCTTAAGAACTATCTGCGAGGAATTAGTGTTTTAAAGGCCATAATGGCGTGGTTTTTTTTCCTCAAAGTATCCGCACGCATCTGATATTGTTGTAATAGATCAAACACATTTCGTGAACATAATGGCATTCCTACACGTGTACCAGAGTCTATGAATAGTATGATTTGCTATCTCTAATTTGATTATTCTTTTGACTTCTGGAACACTTGTATCAATTTAAAACAGTGATTTCGTCAAGGTGCTTGACTTACAGTAGAACCTACAACACTGCACCCTCCAACACTGCACGACCCCAACACTGCCTGCGCGCTGACCTCCAATACTGCACCTATGCGCAGGGCCGTCGATTATAGCCTAGACGCCCAGGGGGGTTTATATTTTTTATATTTTTTTATATATTAATTTTACGAAGCAATCACTAGAGACCTTTTTGTTTTAAAATGAGCCATATTT
>JAWWMK010000008.1:17749693-17788115 GCA_035047105.1 Galeopsomyia nigrocyanea | reverse complement strand
ATCATTTTTAAACATTAAAAACATCAATTCATTGGTTATTAGTTGATGAAAAAATATGAAATGTCACGAAAAATGTCAATTTTTTTAGGTTACCCTATACCTATAACATTGCCGCTACGTGAGTCAACCTAACCTTTCTTTGACTCTTACCGTAGGTGAGCCTGGTGAGCAACTCCCTTAAAGACAATACAGTCCATTATTTTTTCAGTTTCTTTCTTACAAAAAGCGCTTATATATACACTCGCGCAAGCGAGAAACGAGAGTACATAGAGGTGGGAAAAATAGCCCAGTGAATTATAACAGCCGAGGAAAAAAAATAAACAAAAAAAGGTGCGCACAAACCCCCGCAGGATTAGATGCAACGTGCAACGTGCAACGAGAGAAAGAGAAAAAGGAAACAAGTATAGGTAAGCTCGCTTATATACGTGCAGCGCTTACAAACTCGACGCAGATGTCAAGTTCGTTTACTCGGCGTCTCCGAAGGATATTTCAGTCCGGCGATAAGGCAAATAATAGATGACATTCGAGTGAAGCTCGAAGGGAAATTAAACGAGTTTCCTGGAAGTCAAAGCGATTTCAATTATATTCTTTCGATTTTTTTTTTTTATAACAATCGGTTTCGGTCATTCACGTGCAAGTGTTTTATCGCTTTCCTCTGTGCACGAGCTTCTTCCGCTGCATTCAAATCCAAAACACAAAGCACTACAGTTTTATTGCCAATTTACGGTGGAAGGTAAAAAAAAAAAAAAGAAGCATACGTGCGCGATAAATCGAGAAATGTTAAGTGAGAGAAGATTGTATTAAGTACAATAAGAAAAGCGATCGAAAGAGAGAGAGAGGAGCTCTGCTTGAATAGGAACCGGAACCCGAAGAGAGTCCGTGCGTGGAATATCATCAACCGTGCTGGCACACACACACGTTTCCACGCATATGAAGCAGTCGATAGTTTACAGCAGTGCTTTTTTTTTATAATACGAATTCAGTAACTGCGAGTGACATCTTGGTCGACGTAGAATTATCTGGAAGTATTGTCTCCCACACCGAAGTTTTATATATAAGATGTTTTATCAAATGCATTCACGCAACGGAAATAAAGTTTTCCCTTCTTATCGTGTGTCAAGGCAATACATTCAAAAAAGAGAAGCAAGCGCTGCAGCACGTGAGCAATGGGTCGTTTGTTCAATAACGAAAATTGCAAGCACGCAAGTTAGACGCTTAAAAGAATGATGTAAGGACGAAGGTATGAATTTATTATATCGAGCAAAATATTGTGGCACAGGCGTCACATCGTTCTTCACTTCTCTCGCCGCCCCATATACGTTCGTTGTAAGACTCGCGGCTCGGTTGAAACTTTAGCGCGTTGTATTCCATTAACTGGCGGACAATGCAATGCGGCCACAGTGGCCGCGCGTAATTAAGGAGCTAAACGGCTAGGGGCAATTGCTGATTTTTTTTTTCGTCTGCGTTCTCCCGAGAGCCCATCGCGATTGTATAAAGGAGATGAGAGAGAAGGAAGAAGAGTTCTTGATTGCTTCGAAGAGTCTTCAGGGCTTTCAAAGACTTTTGCCAGTTCGAATAAAACGATTGCTGTTTATTTTTAGACAATCTTGCTTTTTTTTAAAGAATTTTTTTTTATGTATATTTCTTTGTTTCAATGAAGCGTTACGAGTTTCGTTTTCTTAATCTCGGGGTAATTAGAACTTTCATCAGTCTCGGGCATCAATTAACGAACGTTATCAGTAAAATTTACAGATATTAAAAGTAAGTTTTTATTGAAATACAAGTATATAATGACTAAATATCGTAGACACTATAGTTTCTCATAGGAATAGTCTCGTATTCAAGTATAGTTAGGTATTTTTCTTTCACTCAAATTATGGACAAAATACTTCGTTGATCGATATCGATATATCGAAACATCTATGAGAACGAAATGTTGTATAAAGAATGCCTATACATTTACTCGTAAGAAGAGAAAAACATACTGTTTTGATTAAAATAAACAAAGTATATTCGTCATTAAATATATTTGAAATAAGAATTTTCAACTCACGTATTTAATTTGACAGATTGTCCGAAGCAAACTGAAAGACCAAAGGTTGAAACATTTTAACTATGCTGCACAGTTTTAATTTTACAATTTAATTTAGCATCTTTTGAATACAAATAAGCAATATTATTTCAATGACTAAATAAATAAATTTTATTTAAATTTATGAAAAACTGCATGAAAAATGTTCTTTTTGCTTTTTCGCGACATTATTCTTTATATAAAAAAACTCTGGAATTTATAGGTTAAACGTTGTGTGTGCGACGTGTGCAGGAGTAAAGGAAAGCTATGAAGATTCTGTTTAGAAGCAACTGTAGCGACATCTTACGTTATTATTTTTGAAAAGCCAGCTTTACCGACAATTTTGAATTTTCAAAACTATTTCATTTTGTATAATATAAATATGCATACTTAATTTTCAAACCACGATGTGGAGGATAGATTCAGTATTTTTAATTCAATACTAAAATTTTTTCAATTTTATAGACGGAAAATTGAATTGGTCTGTAAGTATTGATATTCTAATTGATAGTAAAGAACTTTTATTTGTAAATAAGTGCATAAATTACTTGCTACAACATAAATGGAACGTCCATGTTCTTTTTTCCATGTCCAATATAAAGGAAACCATGGTGTGGTGTATTTGTTTTGTGATAAAACACCATTCCCGTCCAGTACAAACTGTGAAGTATTGCTAAACGACCCCCTTGAAAAAATTGGAGACTCCAGCATCCTTAAAGAACAATTGACAATATAAAAAAGTTGATAAATTGTCTTACATTTTTCCTTATTACAGTAAAAAATTGAAGTGAAAATATATGCCTTTCAATTACTTGTCTTCAAATAAAACAAAAGTAGAATGCTGAATGACGAATTAAAAAGAAATTATTTTTAAAAACTCCAAACAATATCTATAAAATTTAGTTGTGCCTCTGAATAAACAATTAACGACTTTGAATAGGCAAAAAGGTGAATTTTACCTGTAGGAACGTCTTCTTCCGCGGTATCCAAAAAATCAAACGCGTAATTGTAATCCTGCCTAGTGAGTAAATTAGCATTCCATTTATTTTGCGGCAACCTTGCGTGCAAATAAGACTTGAGCTGTAACGCATCATTGTACTGCAAGCCTTCAAAACTCAAATTTTCGATAACTTTGCCCTCCACAGTTTTGAACCATCCACCTCTGGGAATGATAGCAGCGTCATTGTTGATTAAGTACACAGTAGCAGCAAGACGATCTTCTTCTTTGAGATGTTTCACAATAGGTTCCTTCAAATATTTTTCTTTTATTGGAAAGAAAAGCTTGACTTAATTTATTTTATTGACCTACATCTTGAAAACGTTCCACATCATCATTAGGGGGAAAAGGTGGATTAGCGTCATATACGTTCGTAAGTATTGATGGGTCGCCTTCAAAATCGGTAACCGCCAAAGGTGTCAATAGAATCGCGCATTTACTCGGCTCAGGCATCAATAACCAAGTTAAACCATCCAGACTGTAGAAAGAACGCGATGCAAAAGGAATCATTCTTTTATAAATATTCGAGTAACTAAGGATTTAGTCACCTGTAAAAGTACGTTTGTCCTTCTAAACACTCTTTTTGATATCCATACGCTATATGATAATCGTTTTTAGTTCCACTGATTCTTCCCCAGTAGTAACATTTTTTGAAATGATTTTCATGTTGTAAAATAAGCAATGAATTTTGCAACAATTGAGACTTTTCAACACCTACGCAGAATCCGGCATGACCAAAGATATCTAAACTCTCTAGCAACTTTAAACAATCCATAAATAAGCGTTTATAGCTACTACGTTTTGATAATTTTACGAAATTGAATTTTTGTAAATATTTTTTAATCTACTCATCTGAAGTAGGCTTTTTAAACAAACGAAAAATTATTTTCAATCTTTGAATTATTATTGTTATCGTTAGCATAATTATAGTAAAGTGATATAGGACATAAATTAAATACTTAGTTTAGTTGTCAAGCTCGTATATTTTCATATAGAACCATCAATAACTTTAAACAGTAAAATTATCATGATTGGAGATTTGAGTAAGTTGATATTCTAAAATATGAAGATCAATAAAAAAGAATAATTCACAATAAAGACTTTTGTACAGATAATACTTCATTTTTTATCTAAAAAAACTTTCATAAAAGAATAAAAAAATCCACGTGACACATGTCATCGATAGATTTAGTAAATGGAATTTGAGAAATTCCTTTAAAATTCATTTCTACATATAGGACAAGTCGACTTGTGGCTCGTATTGAACCATTTGAACTGAAAAGTATAAATTTCATTAGTTTTTTGGGATTATCGTTGATAGACATCATAAAGTCATACTTTTGAAACTTACGAGGCAGGGTTTGTGGAACTTTTTGCGGCAAGTACGACAAGACAGTTTTGGTATTTGATAGGTACTGATGTGGAAAATACTAAAGCAAATATAACACTCCTCGACACCTGCAAATCTTTTGTCAAGATTTTGCTTCCATAACATTAGACCATCCCAAATGGAGCCGTTCTGAAAAAAATTTGATTGATTTAATTCTCAGTGCAATTACAATTATTCGGTAGAATTATCGAGAACCGATGGTTTACATAAATAATTTTTTTTTCAATACAAATTACAAAACGAACCTGATGCGTTAGGAAGATCGACAATTGCATGTGACAGTTTCTCCAATTAGGAGTTCCTCCGGCGTGCTGTCCAGGCTCAACGGTGACCGTTCCAAGGGGATGATTGATTGGAAGGATAATGTTGAGCTCTAATTTTGTATCATCCATTTGATAGAGAGCTACAACTTCGCGGGCAGCAGGATGAACTTTCACCTTTTAACAAGCCATTTAGCAATATAATTCGATGAATTTCGAAACGTAAATATAAAATTTATAATCGGCAAAATACATACTTGCATATTATCAACATTTGTGAGTCTATTATCGCGCAGCTCCTCGTTACACAAAAATGGACTAACATAGACTGTTGTAATTTTGTCGACAGCGGTGCTCACCCGGCTGTCCGCTGTACTCCACCACTGCCTTACCAGGACAGGTAAGTACCGAAGGCAATTGGTGTATAACCAACATACCAGATGATCAAGTCTCCATTCGGTCCAGCTATCTGTAAATTTTCCAATTTTTCCATTTTATTTGTAACAAGAGACGCTAAATACTTTGTATAAAAATAACCAACCAGTAAAATCAAACGAAGGTACGGTACTGAAAATTTCGGTTAATTTGGCATTTTTATTCTTGGTGTCTTGTAGTACTTCTACGGGCATCAGTCGGAAAATGTTATTCATTAAACTTGGAAAGTAATCATCCCTGTAAAAATGTTTGTAAAAATTATATTTTGTTTCAAATATAGCGTATGTCCAAATCGAAATTACTATTACTTTAAAATTTCGGCGTAATTGCAGCGAAGATCGGCATTTGCTTTGGCACACATGTTCAGCACAAGTCCCCAAGTGAGTAAATAACCAATTGTGTAAGTATACGAGTCCGTATGCGGTTGGATAGTGCAGCTTACAGTATCGCACAACCTGAAAAAAAAAATGTAAACATAAGTGTTCTCCTTTTTGCAAAACTTGTCAAATATATAAAGTAAAGTAACCATACTTGAAGTCCATCAATATTGCATTGACAATAGTCTGAGCCGTCTTCAAAATTTGCTCAAACTTGCACATGTTCAATGATTTTATTTCAAAATCCTCCTCAATGACAATAGCGCTATCTCGTTCGACAAGCACCTCTGCGACATTGTTCAATGCAATATACGAACCTAATTGCAAACTTAATACAGGAGAATGTATTAATTTCAACAACAATTGCAATATCTCCTCTTCTGACTTGATGCTGCCTTTATTTTCAGATGACTCTTTCTTGATGATTGGCCCATCGAAAACTTTCAATGACTTTCCAAGGAAATTCAAAGGTATTATCGAAACCACCGGGATATCTTTTTCGTTGTATAACTCTGTCGAGAATATTCAACAAATCAAATGAAACTGAAAAATATTTAATTTTGTTAACTTTTCAAATTACATACCTGCAAACGTCATCCAAGTATTAAAAATTCCGGATTGTAAATCACTAGAGAAAACATTTTTCCATTCGTCGAACAGAGAAGGCGGCAATTCCTCCATCGGTGTTTTGGCGTATTCATTCATGATTTGTTGGATAGCAGAATAAAGTTTGTTGACACCGACAATCAACGCTCGTACCTAAAAAGAAATTAAAATATGAAAGTATAAAGCAGCAAATTTCGTTTATTGTAGATCAAAATCTCTTTGAACCTTAACATCCTTATGATGTTCAATTGAATTCTTTACAGATAAACTCCACGAAGCTAGACATATTTCTATCACATCCCATTGAGGAAGAGTGAGCTTTTTCGGAACAGTAGTTATACACTTCGTTAAAAACGAAATTACTTCTAGAGGTAAAACAAAATTTTCCCACGTTACATCGTGTACATCGCTACAATTTTAAGAAGAACATTAATAAGTATAGCTAACTATTATAATTTTGTGCGAAATGTATATTTACCAATCCAAAAGTAACGTTGATGGTTCAGATTGCTGCCGATTTGTAATTCTCTCGAAAACTTCTCCGAGTGGTGCAATTTCGTCTTCGTTAAACTGGATTTTAGCTGAAAATACCTTGTAGAAATCACTGTTATCATCTGAAAATGATAAGATCTTTTCCAGATTCGGACAATTATCCAACACCTGAAAACAAAATTTGAACTTGTAGTAATTGCATATTGATTTAAAAAAAAATAATATGATAGTTAATGAACCTGAGCACACTGTAGGAATATTCCGATATTATTAGAAGTATTTATTGCGAGTAAAGCATTATCTTCAAATAGTTTAGACAATTCATTTTTAGGTGTGAAAAAGTCGTAGTAAAATTTGAGAACGTTAGGATAGATTCCACCGCAAGATAATAGCAGCCTGAAACAACAATCATTATGCGGTGTAAATTATTCACAAATAATTGTATTCAACAATTTAAGTTTTGTATAACTATCACTTACTGATAAATATCTGAGATTACTTTGCTATGAACATCCTCAGACAAAAAAGTTTTCAAAGTATTCAGTTCTTCGTGGAAAATTTTTCGCAAAGCATTCACGTCATTGGAAAATTTCGTCTTAAAAAATTGACATGTGTAAAAATCAACGTTAACGACCGATAACATTGTTAAAAATAGTAATTTTTTTACTCACAGAGTTATAATGCTTGATGTAAATGTCACTTAATGTCGCTGCATAAGCTAGTTCAATGAGAATATTTGATATTTCAGGAAAATCAGCAGTGTTGGCTAACAAATTATTAAAAATTTTTGTACTAGCAGCAGCCCACTTCAAACATTTATAAGTGTTATCGTGGAAACTATCACTGGACAGATCAACGTTGAACAAATTGTCAAACATTTGAGCTTTTTGCGTTAAAGTAGATGCATAGAGATTTCCAGTAATCACTTCGCCATAAAATACAATACCAGAAACATCTTTCATCCATTTTTGTATTTCTAATTCTGTCATAAAAGTAATAACTAGTGCTTGTGTGTGGCGAGGCTTGGTTTGGATGAGTGCATTAATGAAGCTTGTCGATAATTTTATCAACGAATCTTTGAAAATCTCGTTTCTAAAAAATAATAAGCAAATGTTTTTTTTTATTTTGACAGAATACATTTTTCGAGAATCGACGATATGATTTCAAAATTAACTTACGTTTGTAACATCTTCTCCCATATTAAAGATGCAAAATATTTCACATGATTTGCATATGAAGCCGGAGAAAATCTGTTACTCAGTTCCAAAATACCTTTAGTCCAAGTTTCTTCCACAATCGTTACTGTAAGAGATTCGCCGTCTTCTTCGTTTCGTTCTGTAATGTCACGCATATGCAGCCGGAACAACGCTTTTAACAACTTTAGTTCTCCTGGGTTGTATTCTTTTTGAGTCCAACTTAAAGTTGTTAAACGGGAAAGAAGAGTAGCGATTCGATGGACTTGTTTTTCATTATTCCATGGCATTCTGTCTACCATTAAACTTAATAGTGACGAAATTCCAACTATAGCTTCGTAGCTTACTATCAATTCTGCAACAGACGAAATTTCATTTAAAAAAAAAATGATATCTACAAAACTGAATAAAGCATTTACCGAAAATTACCTCCATATTCACCAGGTTCAAAGGCTTGCAAAAACATTTTCTCATCAACTTCTGTAAACTCTAAGGAAGACAAAACATCTTGAGCTGTAAGAACCAAGGTATTTGTAATTACACCTTGCTTGCACCAATTTCGTACAATGTTGTCGTCTCTGTATTTTTTCGTTAATGCACATTGCACAGCGATCTTTAAGATATTTACATCTTGGACCTGAAATGAAACGATTTTATTTATTCGAAAGCAAAGTAACAAAAAAAAGTCAATTTTAAGAAATTTTGAAGTTTTACCTCTTGGAAGGATTGCAACACAATGTTCTTTTCTTCATCAGACATGTGTGACATAATACTAAATATCAAATTGATCAAAGCCTCTATTTCTTCGTTCTCGGTTGTCATTAGCGTTTTGAGATTCTGATTGTAAAACTGTAATAGACTTCCATTTTCGTCGTATGTTTTAGCCAGAGCCATGAACAATTCTTTACTCTCGTGGCCTGATATGATCTTCACTAAGTTGATAACTTTGTGCTTGAAAGGTTTGTCCGTAATCCTCTTGAAGTAGCTTACACATAATTTAGTAACAAGTTGCTGAAGTTCTTTCAGGAAAGCGGCATTGTCTTCATCGGAAGCTGTCGTCGGCGACGACAATGAAGGAGGAGATGGCGGTGGTTCATCAGACTCTGGAGCAGTGTCAGAAAACTTCACTTTCATATTTCGTCGACTATGATACGGTGCATTTTTCAAATACATCAATAGTTCGGCCATTGAAACGATGATCGAACTTGTCGTAGTGCCGTAATTATCATTAGAATTGTCGACAAGACGATTGAAAGTAGCAATCAAATCGAACCAAAATATTTTCATTAATTTCGCATATGCCGGGTGCTCGGGTTTATCGCTGTTTTTACTCCAATATCGCACTAAATGAGAGAGCTCGCAAAAGAAAGTAGATCTCATTGATTGATTTTCGGAAAGACAAGATTCTATCAAAGGTATAAGCTGAAATAAATGTTGAAAATCTTAAGATTCTGAGGCATTATTTTTAAAAGAATCATCATTAGCATTAATGGAAGATGCAATATATTCGACGTAATTTTTCAATCAAAAGAAGTAGATGAAAATATCAACTTACCTGTTCCTTAAGCAGAGATTTGCAAAAGTCGTCATTGGTACTATTTACCAATATAGCATATCTAAAGCATTCAAAAAATGAAGTCACCACGGCAAATGTTTCTGAACGGCTCAATTTAACACTCTTTGCTGAGAACCTAAAAGTTAAATAATTGTTTAAAGCTTAGTACATACAAATTTGAGAAAACTATTCTTGTAATCATACCCTTGACGCATATTTTCAAAAAAATTGGTAAATAATGTCGCTTTGTTGACTTCAAATTTGGTGAACTGACTGAGAAATGGTAGTAAATTTGGATAAACTACAGTTGCACAATACTGACCACCATTTTTCAATACTTTCCACAACTTTGGCAGTACTAATTTTTCAATGCTGACAACTTTATGCCAATCCTTGAAACAATAAACAAAAAGTTTTTATTTATTATTTGGATAACAATTTTAAGATATTTTTTAAATAATTATTATAAAATGTTTGATATCGAACCTCTATTTTATTTATTGCCACCAAAAGAGATTCCCAAACTGCAGTGAGTAGAGCTGGTTCATTTTCATCTAAACTATTCATTATAGTTGTTAAGACTTTTCTTTTTTCCTCGTTTAATATATTATTGGCGTAACAAATTAAAGCAGTGAGTGCATTGAAAAATGCAGTTTTGGTTCCAGGAACTTCATTTTTGGCCAATTTCCAAAATTTATTACTACTTATTAACTTCCTATGATATTCGGCAGTATTTTCAGTATCAATAGTCTTCAAAATAAAACTATAAGCTTGTAAAGTAGATGTTATTAATCTCTGATATTTTGCTTCCAGTTCTTCAGGTGTCAAAGATCTACAAAAGCATACAAATTCATAGTAATTAATAAAAAAATAATCTGATCAAATATTTACAATATCTCTAGAAACGTTAATATTAAATTTCACAATATACTTATAAATTTAATACGTACTTATTTGTAGCAAATGATTGTGGACTCAAATTAATAATATTATCACAAATATACTCAAGGATTTCCTTTCGACAATGTAGCAATGCAGACTCAAACTTATGCTGTGGAAAAGTTGTCTGAAAGGAACAATGATGTACAATATACAAAAAAATTAAAATATACCACTTTGAAATATAAAAAAATTTACATTGAAACAGTTAGTGGCAGCTGAAGCTGCTGGTGGATACATATCATATTGTGATACAAACCATGGTCCAGCCAATTGTTTTAAACATACAGCAATCGATTTGCCAACTTTCTTAATTAGAGTTGCATGAGCTAATTGCGCAGCTTCCCTTACTCTGTGATCCACATCAACAGCGAGTAAACTGTATAAGTGAGGCCAGCATGGTAGTACTGCCTCTACAGTTGTTAATTCTGAATTTATACACAACTCTGAAAATTCCAATAATGCCTGCAAAAGATGTTGTTTTTAATTATTTTTATATCTAATTTTATACAATAAATTATTTTTTACTGCAATTTAGATGCCCAAAATGTGAATAATCTTGTCATTTATATAAAAAGGTACAATAGATGTCGGTATAAATTTATTTTAGAAAGTAATTTTATCTTTTGAAATGTTACAAAAATCAAACTTTTAAATAGACTGACAGTTCGTTATAAAATATTAATTTACCTTATACTTTGTTGTAGCATCTTTTTTATTCATTTTTTTAAATGCCACTTGAAAAGTTGGATCAATATCATTTATTGCACTATTGTTAGCAATAGAAAGACCAGGTAAAAAAGGGACGTATCCACCATCTTTGGCTGCTGTAAAACCAACAAAACCTGGAGCAGCTGCTCCCAAAAGTTCAGCACTTCGGTTGCTGTTTGACGGCTAAAAATTATCGGAATAAGCATTTTATTTGAAAAAAAAAAACCAAAAGTTTAACGAGCTTTACAGGTTATGAAAATAATAACTGCAATATTCAACAGCCACAAAAACGTACCCGAGCATTGTTTTTCGTGCGTTGTCCCTTATTCTTTCCCATTGTTATGACCTTATTTTGACGAATAATCAACTTTAATACTTATTTCATGCGTTGAACATCAACTTTAACCAGACGATGACCCTTGGTCACTGATATCCTGTTTTTGGAGACAGTGCCAGTGCAACAGCTGATTGCTCAGAAACTTTTAAATCAGGCGCATCGCATGGTTGTGTATACATCTCACACACACACACATATACATTCAATATTATACTTTCTATTTCGTAAATTATTTAATGATAAAATTCCTAAATAATAATGACACAATGTTTCAATGATCATAGCTGAGAGTCAAATCATCTCTCATATAAAAATAAAGTCGTACAAGTATTTTGTGAGCAAAAAATTATATATTTTATATTGCAATTATAAATCTGTTTGCATAAATATTATTTATTGTCAAAATTTTATGGCGGAAAAAATAAGTTTTTTTTCGTAATTATAATCTTTTGAGTCTCTTCTATGATTATTTTTCATAAAAATTATTTGAAAACATTTATTTTCAGATCAGAAATTTGCCGCGTATAAATTCCGCGCATCGAGTCGAACACAAAACGCAATATCACGTACGTGGACCGACTGTGTAAACTGTGTTAGTGTAAGTGTATGTTATAGGTTAGGTAACCCGGGTTTCGGAGCTGCTCTCGAAAGCCTCTAAAGCACTCTAAAGCACTCCAAAGTAGCAATTATTAAAAACGATGTTAGATTTAGTAGTACAGTAATTATTATTATCTAGGGAATACATAAATTTTTGACTGGCAGAATATATATTTCAAAAAATGTTGTCCTTACGATTTTTATCCAGGTTTGAATCAAACATTTTGTGTTGTTATTTAAATCAAGTTTACTATAATTTCTCCAAATCATTTTGTTACATCAATTAATATTTCTTCAAATTGTCCTTTAGCTTAAGGAATCTTCCTCCATATCTAAAGAAATCATCATTACAAGTTCATACGTCTGTTGTATCGTTGAATTCCAAAGATTCCTCTTCTTCATCATCGTCCTCGTCAGATTCTTCAGATTCAGATTCAGATAAGGAAGAACAAAGATTGAAAACCTTTGCTAAAAAAGCTCCTACAAAAAACTTAGAAGATGCTAGTGAAACATTGAAAACATCTGATGTCAATGAGAGATTGAATGCTTTGTTAAACAAAATAGATAAGGTAATTTCAATTATACATTACAGGAATCTTGAAGTATTTTAACAAAATATATCATTGATACAGGCTGCTCAGAAAAAAAAACTTGCCACTCCAGATGAAAAATCAGAAATAAACATTGAAGGATTACCAAGTTTTATCCCTAAAAAATTTACAAAGACAATACCCAAATCAAAAACAACAAATACTATAAAAGTAGATGGAGATCATAGATCTAAAACTAATGAAAAAACTATTAATGTAGCAATTAAACCAAAAAGCATTAGGTTTAATCAGATAAGCAAGGAAGAAAAGTTAAAACAGAAACCTCATGGTTTGTTAAATTTATATTGTAAACATAATGGAAGTTAGATTATTAATAATTACTGGATTGTGCATTTTCTATTTAGAACATCAAATAAAGCAAGCTGCAAAAGATGTTGCAGAATCTTTAGGAGGTGATACACAAAAAACTGAGCTAGAGCTGCTAACTAAAGTATTAAATTTGAAACAAGAAAGTCCAGATACAGTGTCGTCATCAAAAGAAGAAGAAACTCCTTCAGATCTTAGGTTTGCCTGTATATTTTAACAAAATGTTACGTATATGTTCATGAGAGAAATTAAATTTCAGTGGATTATTATCAAAAATGAAAGTCGAAACTGTGAGCCCTGACAGGAGGGTACGAAGACAATCTAATGATTTTAAACTGGCAAAGGGTAAATTTGAGAAATCTTCTATAGCAAATTCAGTGTTGTATACAAAATCTATAACAAAACCAAAAAGGTATATCAACTATTATTATGTTATTATGTTATTATTATTATGTTATTTGAAATATCAATTGATATTGATAATGAAATTGGTATTGTTTTATTTTAGTTATGCAGAACCTGGAAAATTAGAGTTGAATGTTCCTGTTCAACCTATGGGCATTTTGAAAAAAATTTCTACAGATAACAAAGATCAATTGCATTTGCCAACTTGGACTACTATGGAAAAAAGAGAAATAAGGCTAGCGGAACTCACTGTTCCACAAAATGTATTTCAAGAATTGATACAGTGGACAAATGAGGGAAAAATATGGCATTTTCCTATTGATAATGAACAAGGTACATGAGCATAGTAACTTTATACATAATATCATACAAATATAATTCATCAAACTGCTTTTATCTATGATGTTAGGAATGGAAGATGAAACAGATATTCACTTTTCTGAGCACGTTTTTATGGAACGTCATTTGAAGGGTTGGTGCCCTAAAAAAGGCCCAATTAGGCATTTTATGGAATTAGTATGTACTGGTTTATCTAAAAATCCTTATATGACAGTAGAAGAAAAAGTAGGACATATTACATGGTATAAAAACTACTTTGAAGATAAGAAAGAATTATTACATGAACTTGGAGTTTTGGATGATAAAGCACCATCAAGCAAAAAGCAGATTGAAACTTAAATTTGCAAATTTTGTATTTTAAAAAGAATAGAAGTGTTAGAAGATTTTATTAAACAAATTACGTTGCCTAATTTAAGTGTTTTTATCATCCCATAAATATTGATATTAGACGTGGACTCTTCCAACTGATCAGTATTTGATTGCCAAACTATTAAAATAATGAAAATTTAATTCATATATATAATAATCACTTTTTTCATTGAAACCATCACAAATTTTCAAAACTATTTGTAATATTGAATTGACATTTACTTACTCGTTTATTTATTAATTTACCTTTATGAAAAATTAGACATTTTTATAAGATTAAAAGTTACAAAGTGCCGAAAATAATTAAATTATATTTCAATATGATTTTGAACTTGCGCTGATTGTTCCTTTTCAAGTTGGCTATAGCTTTGACTACTTACCTTGACTCAATATCACCACGAATCACGACATTCACGACACGATCAGCCGATGACGTAATCTGTTTTTTGATGCAGTTCGCGTTTAACGATCGGCGAATTCTTACGCTCCTTTAGTTTTAAAAATGATAGATTTACGTGATCCAAATACCACCAGTAGTCCTTTACCAAATAGCAGGCAAAATAATAATGTCAGCTCTCCTTGTAAGTATTGTTTTGCATAAATCCTATCTCCGTTACTTGTAAAAAAAACCTTCGTTAGAAAGACGAAGTCTAACCTCAAAAATGGTAAAAAAGCACGTTATTCTTGCTCATGAATTTAATTTCACGTCACTGGCATATTATAATTAGGCAGGCCTTATAATTATGTAACGAGTTTATTAGAATGTATTTTGACGATTTTGCAAACTAATAGTTATTGAATTGTGCATTACAATTTGCGTTCCATGAACTCGCCTCGACTTTGATAAGTTAAGAATGATGTGTCAGTCACGTTTTTATATAATGTAAATAGTTCAACCTAATCCTTGTAAATGATTTAATATTTATTCATTTATTGTAAATTGCATTATTCTATTCATTCTGTGATAATTTTTAAGTATCAGATAGCAGATAGTTATGATTCTTATATATTTTTTATTCTCAAGTATAATTGTTCTAATCTTTTATGTTGATAATTAATAATACATTAAAATAATGAATATTCTATTTACAGTTTCAAGTCAACCACACTTATCATCTCTTAGTCCATACTTAAATTATGATCCAGTATATTTTCCTCCAAGTCAGCCAGAATTCATATTCCCAGAAGGGGGGGTTAAACAAAGAGGTCGTTTTGAACTATCTTTCGGTCAAATTGGAGCAGCATGTATAGTTGGAGCTGGAATCGGTGGCGCAACAGGTTTTTACAGAGGCTTAAAAGCAACTACACTTGCAGGACAAACTGGAAAACTTAGGAGAACACAGTGAGTTTCATTTAGTATAAAAATCATCAATATATGGATGTCCTAAATGCTTTGCTGCATGTCAGTCGATAATATTTCATTTTTGTTTAGTAATAAAAAGAGACCTCATAATATTACTTAAAGATATTGTAATAATTTGAAAAATTTAATTTTTAGAGTCATATTAATAATTGTTAATGATTTTATTTTCTAGAATGATAAATCATATTATGAAACATGGTTCATCCCTGGCTAACACATTTGGAGTTGTATCGGTGATGTACAGTGGTTTTGGTGTTTTATTCTCATGGGCTAGGGGGACAGATGACTCTTTAAACACATTAGCAGCAGCTACAGCCACAGGGATGCTTTTCAAATCTACATGTACATATTTTATCAGTAAAATTTTTTTTTGAAATAAGAACGTTATTATTGTTTTTTAACTTCTGTTCTATTTTTTAGCTGGTCTGAAAAAGTGTGCAGTAGGCGGAGGCATTGGATTTGGAATTGCAGCTGCGATCTGCTTATGGAACAGTAGGGACGCCTTTTCTGACCTTAGGCATCATCGCATGAATCCAGCGTAAGACTGGGTGTGTGCCAGTCTTTTCCCTATCCTTTATGAGTGTTCTTACTCCATTTCCCAAAGTAGTATTCTTTTACATTACTTATGTACAAAAAAGTGTAAATTTCTCACGCCTTATCCAGCATTTTTACATGTTTTTTTTTAAATCATGTTAAGTTTATACCGACATCTACTGTTTCATTATATTTTGTCAACTTTTTTTATGTTGTGTGTTAATAAAATCTTAATTTAGTGATTTACATCAAGTAATTTTATTCAATATGGGCGTAACCAGCTACAAAATTATAATTGGAGTAGGAGCATTCATAAATAATCCCAAAATGGAGCCAGTTTGTTAACAGAAATGAAATGAAACCTATGAAATTGGTTAAAAAATGAATCATTGGAATAATTCTTGCCCTCTATAAGATATGTAAAATTAGTCTACATTAGTATTCAAGATAATTGAACCAGACATTAAAGTACAGTTATATTTATTAAATAGTTTTAGTTTTGTTTCAAATTCAATTTGATGCTCAGCAATTTAATTACAGTGAGCTGTATAGATCCAATTTCGTTAAACGCGAGTAGTAAAAACGTTCTACTTATCAAATTTTTGATTCATTTACTTAATCAACACAAATTAATTGTTAAGAACGGGAACACTAATAAGATCTTGAAAACTAAACGCTGTAAATATTTTATATGCAAAATTGTTTGTTTTGCCGTTAATATTAATGATTTATTTTTACTTATTTGAGGAAAATTTTTACTAAAATTTCCAATCCAATGAAAATTGGCTCCTCATATACACAGTAATTCACCATCCTTATAAAACCGTAACTCATTTGTTTCATAATGCACCTGTTAAGCTAATGAGTTTGAAATCGTTTATAAATTTTTTATGTCTTAGAGTAACTAGAACTTTGTTTTCACTAAAAACTGCAAACATTAAAAATGCTACAATGAGTCTTATTCAATAATACAAATGCATTAAAAGATGTTTTTTTCACTGTTTGAATTGCAGATTTAACTGACAATTCATCATCTGTGACTTCTAGTTATTACCGGTGAAGTTCCCTTCCAATTTTTGTACGTAACTGAAAATGCCGAATTGCGAGTCGAACGAGACGTTGCACGAATAAAAAAATTAGCGTCCGCATGAAAAAAAAATATGTAGACGGTGCCGATTGTTGAACTATAAGACGATATTGTACAACATAGCTAAAAGGAAAAGTAGAATGTAAAGTTTAAGAAGATGAAAAGATTATAGACTTCTCTGTGGACAGTTGTATAATGTTACGATAAATTAATTAGTGAGACTTAAACAATTATCTGCGAACTCGAGCTAATAGCGAATACATTGTATATTAAAATATGCATAATAAATTGACATTTGGTTTAAATTAGAAACATTTAATAAAACCCTTTCTGTATTTTTTTTTACACGTGATCACTGCAGTTGAAAATCGAGATTATTCTAAAACTAAAGGAACTTTATTTATGCTTACATTGGGAATTATATTTATTGCGGGTTTTATTTGACATTATAATAAAAAATAGGATTAAAAGGTTTGCTGAGTATAATAAAATTAATAATTGGAAACTTACCGTCAACAAAATTGTTTGTTTAAGGAAAATATATTTCATGTTATTAAATGTAACTCAGTTTACTTTCTTTCAATGTTACTTCTACGATGTTTATCACTATGTAATCTAAAATGACGTAAAAAAGAAAGAATTTTATAGAAACTGTCAAAATCGAAAGCTCCAAAGTGAAGTTGTACAAGTACCTATCCCATGAAAAAAAAAGTGGAGCACACGCGCACACAGAATAATTTCGAGCCGATCGTCAAACAAACGCGCACCTGCTTTCTCGCGCATCATCGCTTCTAATCTTATCTGATAGTTAGCCAAGACGAGCAGTTTTATCAGTGGCGTTTTCACCGCCGCAACAAGCGCCTGCGCTTGCTTCCTCGCCAAACCCGTCCCTCCCGAAAAAAAAAACCAACTCTTGCAGTCGCTACTCGGCTCTTCTCGCGCGCACTAGGTAATTTTTAAAAAGTTCCACTTTCAGTTGCGATCGTGTGGTTGTTTTTTTCCAGTTTTCGTTTGGGAGACAAAAAGTGCATTAATATCAGGGTGAGTAATAACAATTGACTCTTCGTCATGCTTCCATCGAGATTATCAAGACGAAAAAATCGCCTTATCGCCTTTCGTTCGATGATACACGCTCACAATTAATGTTTTATTACTGTAAATAATAATTTTTGTTTTTCAACTTCGTCTAATATCATCATAAATTATGGTTTTTGAAGCTGTCAATTTAAACGCGTTGGTCGCGATCAAATACAAAATTCTATTCAATTATTATCTCTGCGTTGTAAAAATAGAAAACTTATAAGTACTAAACCAGTCATTCTTTACGTACGTTCGGTTTGTACAGGTGTGCATTGCAAAAAAAAAAAAAAAAAAAAAAACTAACGTGCAAAATGAGACAGAATTCATTTTCAAAGTATCTATTGTAAATAAGTACAGGGCGTCTTTATCATTTTCGACTTGCACGTAGATACAGCGTACCGCAGGAGATTACGATTTTTTTTTAACAGATTGTCGCGTCTGTATCTTCGAATGTGTAGCGTAGACAATTATTATCTATTTCTCTATTTCGAAGAACAATGACATACTGTGAAATTCCCAGCTCTCGAAGTTATACGCTTCGTTCGAAGAAATCGGCATATTAATTATCTCGTACGTACTCGCGTTGATAATCAAAACGTTTAATCCTTTGACAACTGCAAAAAATCGATTTCACGCAACAAAAAAAATTGTTATTTATTTCTTCTATACGTGTTCGCTCGCGTTGCACATATATAGAGACGGCAAAAGCAAATGTTTGAGTTCCCTCTCTTCTATCCCGCGCGCGAGTGGGTTTACTCACGTCGAGAACCCTAGACCCCTGTATACATATACTTACCTACGCCGTTCTGCAGTTAAACGCGATGAGTGCATTAGCGTTCAGTAGCTAATTGATGAGGACTTTGATCAGTCAAGGACGCAGACGTTGTGGTCGTCGATTTTCTTTTTTTTTTCAAAGTTATTCATGAACTTTAGTTTCTACAGAATTATTGTATGTTCACGCAACCGACGAAATTAATAAAACGAAAAGCTAGTTGAGTAAAGAAAAAATTGTATTTATCGTTGAAATAATTGTTTATCGCGCTTTCCCCAATTTACAAGACTTTTTTTTTAACATGTTGACCGCTCACCATATCGATATAATTTGGACACTCGAGATTTTTTTCAGAAGTTTCCTTATTTAACAATGATAAAATAATTTTTTGTGGATTGAATATTGAACAATTTACGTTGTCTATTAAATCTTTGAGAACTCGTGGTGAAAATGTACAAGATAGCGTCTATATAAATACAACAGTGAATTGGTTTTCCGCAATGTTTCTTCAGCGTGAGTTTATAAAATAATTTATGTCGTAAGTTTTTAATTAACGTAGATTGTTGAAAAAAATTTTATTGCGATACCATTCTTGGTATTTGTAATTTCCTGGAACAAAATGAATAATTCGCATTCCTACGATTTTGAGGAGAATGCAATAACGTTTATTTCGATTTCGAAAAATTAGTCGTAATAGCTTTAATCGTCGATTCGAAATCACTTAATAACTTTAGCTTTCCTAAAATAGAAATTATTCAATTTTTAAACCGGAAACCTAAGGTGTGTCTATTGGTTTTGTAAATGAAAGTATATAGTCGGGCACACCTCATCCTAAAAACATATCGAGTTACTTTTTGTTATGCATAATCAGTAGTAATAGCTTTTGAAATATTAGAAGGTAAAAAAGAAATTTTGTTTATTTCTTCCCTTTACAATTCATTTATGAATATGAACGTTAGAGCTTCGCATGGATGTCAAAGCGTTATTGATTATCTATTTTTAAATGAATTAGAGTACCTTTTTCAATAGATGGATCGATAGATCATAAATTTTTTATTCCTATTAATATACAAAACAATACGCGCCAGCATACGTAACATACATACAATGTAAAAACAAATAAATGAAGCACGCACGTGGGTATGTTCTTCGCGCGCATTTCCGGAAAAATATTGACATTACACTCGCGAGAGGTATAGCAAAAAAAAAATCAATGTCCTGAAAAAAAAAATTGTAAGTCGCGTATGGACTTGTGCAAATGTTCGCAGACGATCGCCCTCGAAAGCGCGCGCGCATCAATTGCAAACAAACGTCCTATTTATAAGTCCCCTTGATATTGGAGTATACTCACTTCCCCAGGCGTGAGTCGGTCAATATTTCCTGTCGAATCGGATGGTCTCCGCACCATCACACGCGACCTTCGCCAATTTCTGCACTTTTACGATTGTTTGGACTGGCCATTACTCGCGCACACGTGGATCTTCTCTCCGCGTTCATTCGAATATTCAGCTGTCCCTCGTGATGACGCTTTCGGTAAAGTGTGTCCGCGCGCGAAACTTGCGACACGATGAACAGAGAATAAGGTTTGTTTTTGAATAGCTCGAAAATTTTTTTCTTTATATTAGCGCGATATTCTAAAATTACCAGGTAGCGGCTTATTAATTACGTAATTGACTAATAATTATCTTACTAAACATCTTTTCAGTACAAGTGCAAGCTCCACCGCAAGCTCGGTGAAAAATGCCAATAAAATCAGCAGATGAAAGTTGGTATCTACGATAGCCGACGACAAATAATAAAGTCAAAAAAACAACCAAAACAATCCAGTCATTGATCTTTGCGACGAGGCGTAAAAAAATCTTCAAATTAGCAACATGAGGGCAACGATGGACGCAGCGAAAGCCGAGAACATGCTGGGCATTCTGTACCTGGGTGCAGCCGCAGCCTCGGTGATCTCCATCACGTCTCTCGCGGTGGCGTGGCAGCACTGGACCTGGACCCTTGACGTTTGCATCGACGTCGATTGCGGCTGCATCCTCTACGGCGTCAACACCTTCAGCACCTTCATGGGCGGCGACGGCAAGCTCTGCGTGTTCGGTTCGACGGGCCTCGCGCCCGCGATTTTCGTCGGACTTGCGCTTGGCATTTATCACGCTTACCGTAGCTGCATACCACGTTCGCTGGGTGAACCTCGGTCCATTGGTGCCGCGAGGAATATTGATAGCAGGTACAACTATGATCGGCTGAAGTTTATACTTATATGACGAAATCCAAAAAATAATATTTGTTTTCTGAGGTCTAGAATTGAAAAATTTTTTTTTCTACGCTACGGCTTCCGGACCTCTTCGTATTTGAAGTATATAGTGACGGAAAATTCTCGCCAACAATAGAAATGCTCGCAAGAACTACTTTTTTCAGCTTTTTAATTATTTCGTAACTTGTTGATTACTTTTTACCACATAATTCTTTTTGAATAAAACCTTTTTACTTTATCATTTTGACTAATCAGAGATGTTTCTATAGTGATCTTAGAAGCCGAGAAATCAGCATTTGAAAAAATATAGTTTTTCGCTTATTTTCATTGAAAAAAAGCCCATTTGATTATGGATGTGAAAATGCCGAAAAAGTAGTTCCTGCGAACTTTTCTAATGTTCACGAGAATTTTTCGTTAGTACATACCTTAAATAAGAAGAGGAAACAGGTCCGGAAGTCCTATAAGCGAAGAAAAAAGAGCTTCGATTCTAGATCTTACAAAGTAGGTATTATTTTTTTTTAATTTCGTTATATCTGTGTACATACGATTATTGCAAATAGCATTGATTTCTAGGCATAATTCAGAGGGTCAAGTGGTGGTCATCGGGCCGAAGCAAAGGTCACCCTGTAAACAATGGGTACCCGCTGGTTTTGTAGCCTTGCTCTTGTGCTGTCTGTCCCTTGCCCATGCTGTCGTACTCACCGATGGCTATTACAAGACTTGCGAGCAGTATCGTAGAAATTTGGGTCGTTTGCTCAACTCTACGGGTCAGGAACTGCTGGTAACGATTTTCTGCGTTTTTTTCTTCTCTTAATTAATCAATGGTTCGTTAAAACTATACGAACACAAGTATCTTCGCAATAATATTCAGTCTGATCATATTGGAACTTTACTACTTATTTTTGGTATTCCTTTCCAATTCAAGCTGTTAATTTAAACTTTCTGGACCGAATAATTAATTTTTGTAATAAAATCTATGTTCAACTATTCGTATATTATATCTGATTAAAATTTTCGAAAACAATTAGCAAATAATAAGATATTTATTAAAGAATTTGGCGGTGTGAATATTTGCATGAACACATGAACTACAAAGCTTTCTCAATAGATTTACAAACAAGATATACATTAAATTTATCTGTTATCAGGCAATCCACAACAGACTGTCGTGCGGAGCAATTCTAGATTTCATGGATTACATTCAGCCAGACGCCAACAATTGGCGCCGGGGGGACGCAATCAACACTGGCTTGGCTCTCCAAATTGCTTTAGTATCGTCTTGGTTCAATTTTTTCATTTGGGCCGCTATATTCTTTGTGAACCTTAATATGGCCAGGCAAAGGCTCAAGACTTTAGATGAAAAATTATTCTGCTGTTGAGACAATGACTGATTTAAAAAAAAATTATTTTGTTTAATTCCAATTGATTATAACTTAAAAGTTATTAATCATATTACTTGAATTGGAGTAGCAAACTATTTTTTAAGTACGATACAGAAAATCTTTATCTAAAAGTGTACACGTTTTAATATAGTATTTTGTGAAACTACTATAGATAAGAAATTGATTAATTTATATAAATGTATTAATTAATGTATTAATTTATAGACAGATACTTTATATTAGAATAATAAATAAGTCAATAATATATAATTCTATTTAAGTTCGCGTATATTGAACGCATCAATAGGTATAGATAATGCACAGCATTTGTATTTGTATAATACAATTTATTTTCAGCATTTTGTACTTTATACATAGTAAATATATGTAGTAGAATATAGAATATACAATAATGTCGCTCTTTATACACACATATGCACATTCGATGCCATTGACATCTAGCCATGAAAAATATTTCATATTTTTTACACACTTTAGAAAAAGCTGCTAGACAAAATAATTCCGCAAATTGTTTCCACGCTTTTATAATTCATCTAATTATAATCGTCATTTTTATCCTCACATATATTAAGTTCGCATATGCTATTGATTAAATTCATACTTATATATCAATTTCATTTCTTTTTCTGTACACAAAGCGAAGAGATGAGATTTGTCCTGCCGTCATTATTACTACAATGTTATATTATTCTGCTAATATACATGTTTATAAATAAATAACATTTAATAGTCGTCATTTCGTTTTCACTCGACATTTCAAGCCATGTCGCATTTGTCTGTCAATACATATAAGAGCCTGCTACATAATGTAATGACGCGGCATGTACAAAATAGTTTTAATTAAGTGTAAGTATTAATATTCTACTTGCTGCCTTTAATTTCATCTGTATAAAAAGTGCCTTCGAAAAAAAAAATTACAAATGAAGCGTCCTCCGTATTCAGAAGATATTTCAGACTAACATACATTAAATCAGCAATATAAAATTTATTACCAAAAATAATAATAAAATGATTAGCCATGTCAAAATGTTTCGATTATATTAATATTTTTAAAGGCTGGTTATAATATCTCTTTTATAAATACTACATTGAAAGTTCTCGTGATGAAAAATTATGAAGTAGGTCAATCAGCAAAAGCTCAAGTTGCATATGTTAAGTAATGAATTAAATAACACCAAAGCTAATGCAACTTGTTTAATAATACATTGTCAAAAATAATAAAGGAATGTCGATTTAAGTTACAAAAAAAATTTGTATCTATTACTGAAATCGAAATGGGAATATTTTCATAATTGTAACGTTGATGTTAAAAAAGCTTTGAAATAAAAATCTCTTTCATTTACAAATGTAAAACATTCTTTGGCAACACTCAAAATATCTTCAAAGCTTGAAAAACATCAACAATGTATACATACCAGTTATCAATAAAAGCATATTTTATCACGACAAACTGTCAAGGCCAAAAGATTATGTAGAATACTTTATCAATGATTTGTTATTGTAAATTAATACATGTTAAATTCTTGTTTACACATTATTCCTTGGACTATCGTGCCAGGGACTACCTATTTATGTAATAATTTAGAGTTTTTAAGAATATCTAAGTATTATGCCATAAACATTTGGAAAAACGAACGTTTGAGATTATTTTAAAGTCTAAACATAATTACACTAATTGTAATTAGAAAAGTAACAATGCCACCGAGCTAAAGCTTCAGTAAATAAATGATTATAAATAATTTTGAATGAGAAAATTTATTTCTATGTATAAAATAAAATTAATCATTAATTATACTGATCGACAATGCATTTTTTAATTTGCTTTCGATAATGTATATTAATCTTTTATTTTATATAAGTTTATCAAAGGTAAATACCTATAAATTCGAGTTAAATGTCTAAAAAGGGAATTTTAGATTTTCAAAATATTTATGGCATGGAGATATATACAATTGACACAGTTCAGTATGTACGCATTCGACGTACGGAATTCGGTTATGTTTTTTATTTGAAATGTTTTATATAGGATTAAATTATATCAATAAATGATAAATCATTTTCTAACTCGGAAAAGATGAGTTTCAAAGGCACGATATATAAATGTGACTATTATCAAAAAATACTTGCTAATACTTTTGGGCTCATATTCAATCCACATTATTTAAATGCAAATTTTACAAACTTAGCATCAATGTTATTTAATCGCTATTTGCATGATTGAAAATCGTATTACTTGATGTGTTCATTATCGTTATTGTTTATAAAAACGAACAAAAAAACTTTGTTGTGAAAAATTATATTTGAAATATACTTTTATTCTCCAATTTACATTTCCAGAAA
This sequence comes from Galeopsomyia nigrocyanea, assembly GCA_035047105.1. Lineage (NCBI taxonomy): Eukaryota > Metazoa > Arthropoda > Insecta > Hymenoptera > Eulophidae > Galeopsomyia > Galeopsomyia nigrocyanea. The sequence continues at coordinate 17,763,292 of JAWWMK010000008.1, read as the reverse complement.
AATTCGTACTGATTATCGATTACAGCATTTTCAAATTTCAAATATCAATGGGAATTTATCAATTTATACTAAATCTTACGCAGTTGGCACGATAATCTACGTAGTTTAAATTTCATCATTCGATTCAATAACTGTATCATTTTAATACGGTCAGGTAATCAGTGTACATGATTCAATAAGAGTAATAGAGACACCATACCCTTCAGTAAAAAGAAAAAAAAAAACAATATTATAAAGGAAGGCACCTATTTTTTTTTCTGATTTATATAAACATGATACAGACCTAGTACCCATAATCATTTCTGTAAATGTTTATATATTATACTTTGTATTTGAAAATATAATAGTCGATTACAATATTGTCTCATTCAAACATATATACGCATCGTTTTATATTCATAGAAAACTTAAATAACTTAAAATAATACAATTAAAAAAAAACGGGGGAATATTTCATAAGGCGCGTTTTTTCAATGAAAAACATATTTCGAAAACAAAGAAAAAAATAAATAAAAAACAAGGCATACACGATAATTAAATTATACTTTGCATGTTTGCTTGCTAAATACATAGAATAGCTTGTACGATCAACATACACGATTCTATACACAAAATTAACAAAAAAAAGCTTTACATAAAAAATATCGCTTAGTTCAAATTTTATATTGAAAGTTAATGGAATAATACTCTCGTAAGAGAAATCACCTTAGCACCTTTCGAACTAAATATTAGATCAATTATAGAAATACACACAAAACAAAAAAAAAATCGTCTCAAAATTTACGGTACCATATATTTTGTTGGAAAAATAAATAATTTTTGGTTTTTAAATTTCGATCATGAAGTTCAATAACAACCTTCAAAAAGCGTTCTTTATTGATCCTTTTTAATATGATAAGACGCTTTTTTGAAGATTGAAGTCAAATTTAAATTTATTTTCTCACGTGAAAATTAATGGCTCATGTATAAAGAATTATCGATTAAGTAATGATAAAACCAAGGAGATAGTTTCAATTTTCAAGTATTCGAGCTCTAAATAAAAAAAATTACCATAAATATAACATAAATAATGATTGATTCATATAATAAGCTTCATAGAATGTAGCAACAAACACAAATTTTTCGTAGAATACAGTTATGGTGTAGGGAAATGCAAACAATTAATAGATTAAAGAATATATATATATCAGATGATTTCATAAAGGAAAACGAATTTTCAAAAGAAAAAGTTTATACGTAATTACTGGTGAATTATAGAAGAAAACTAAGTGAAAATAAAGGCTCAATATTTTCTCATGATTGGAAGAAATCAACTGAAGGTACTGTATCTTCAGAAACGTAAAAATGCTTCAAGTACGGATTTCAGTCAATAGATTATTAGGAGTTCAAAATATTTTTGATTACTATGATAATATAAGCAAGGAGAGTAACAGTGATTCAGTCTTTTGTGATAAGGCGATTTTTAGACAAAGCGACGTCTTGGGCTCACAACCATCTTTTTCTTTTTGTCTTCCTACAAAGGTGTCAAGTTATTGTCTAAAAATTTTACGTACGCTGATTAATATTCCATTTGGTTATGCATTGGTAAAAATCATTCTCACAAAAGATCTGAACATTATCCTTGGTTTTCGTGAAGACTTGTATAGACGGTTTGTAGACTAAATTTATCTAAATAAATACAAGTCTCCCAGCTATTTTAACGAAATGTTTGAAGCATGAAACTTATGAGACTGGGCCGATACTTCTTGAATAGTACGATAATACAGAAAAATTGTTTTTTTTTTTTCGAAAATGCATTTGTAAAAATAGATGTACATACACGCCAGCTGCATGTTATCAAATTTCATATGTACTTAAAAAGATAATAATTTTTTTTTTGCTTTTATACTTTTCTATTTTTGGTATCGAGCTGCCTAAATAAATAAACAACCTCTCTTTTTCACTACTGTATCAGGAAGTGAAGTGACTAAATGCTTCTACAGGGAACAACTGAGTTAACGTCTTCGGCATTGTTCTCTCATTAGAACTCGAGGACAAAGTATAATCACGTAAAAAAATGTAGATGTTTACATTCTTACAAATAACAACCGCGCAAGTTCAAGACAGCGAACGTTAATTACACAAATATCGAGTTTCCATTAGCAAAAATGACGTTTTTGCCCCGCGTAGACCATTTGAATAAATGGACTATAAAAAAATAAACGCATGAATGACGGAAGAAATTAAATAAATACGCTTTGGAAAAGCCAATTAATGCAATAGTCGCGATTGGTTTCGAGATCCTCGATCAGAGTTACCAGAACGAGCAATTCAAGATACCAACCGCACATTAAAAGCCTTCCGAAGCTATGAGACTCAACTTTCATCAGGTGAACGGGTTGCTTCTCCTCTTGAGTGAGCCGAACCTCTTCTCGGGCTCCCTGATGACTTCGTAAGCGGCTCTCGTGCTAGCGGCGGACTGCCTGGCACCCTCGTTGTTATCGTCGCTGGGAAAGTCCTCGAAGCTCATATTGCTAAAACCAGCGGTTACGACCGTCGACTTTTTGCTGTTCTTCGGCACCTTCTTCGACGACGTTTTGCTGCTCTTGTGCGAGACTTTGATGGGTAGCGCGTTAAAGCTCTCGCCGTGATTCTCGTTGATCAAGTGATACTTGGACTTGTCGTATTTGGAGGATTTATCGTGATGATGATGATGATGCTTCTTGTGCTTGCTCGAGTCCTGCGCTACCAGCGGCTCCGGAGACATCGGCGACGCGATCACATCCACCTCCGGCGACACGGTCTCTACCCTAGCAACACTGTTCTGGATTGTTATCCTCGTGGGCATACCGTAAGTGGGATTGGAAAACGGTGGTATCTGAGCGGAGTGCGACGACTGGGCGCTGCTCGACAGAATCGTCCCGAGGGCCTTGTCCACGAAAGTCGGCGACTGCGTCAGCGGCAACGAAGTCGGTCTCGGCTGCTGCTGATCTCGGTTGATAGAATTCGGAGCCAGCGCGGCTATCTCGTCGAAGGGCACCGAGCCAAACAGATCTTTGGGTTCCTCCTTCCTCGGCATAGCCGCCGGTGGTTGAACGTTAACGTTCGAGTTGACGGTGACGACGCCGAACTTGGAAGCAGACGCGACGGTCGGCGACTGCATCTGTTGAAAGCCGAACGAAGCTTGGTTGGCGTAAACCAGCTGCTGATTGGAGTTCTTCGCAGCAGGCTGGACGACGCTGTGGGCCACGTCAGACGCGACGTAGCTCGAAATACTGTCGAAAGGGTTGTTGAAGCCGCTCGAGTCGAAGGGCGACGAGCCGAACAAGTCCCTGCTATCGACGAGCGGATCGTCGCGGGGCTGCTGGAAGTTGGAAGCCATTATCTGGGGCGCGGCCACGAAGTCGGCCACCTCGATTCCTGCCACCGGCGGAAAGCGATACATCGGAGGCGGCGGCAGAGGAGGCTGGTCCCGAGAGTCGTCGTCGTCGCCGATATCGACGAGGTCGTTGGCCACGATCGGCGAGCTCGAGGCCACGGGCATCACCGTGGTCGCGGGCTGGCTCGGAGGCGTCTCCGCGCGACTGCTCGACCGGGTGTTGCGACCCTCGCGCGCCAGCGTGGCCGAGCTGCTGCTCTTCCGGGAGCTGGAGGGCCTGTGGAAGGGCGCCATCGCGAACACGTCCTCGTCGAGCTTCCAGAGGCCGTTGTTGAGGCTGCGCGGCTGCTCCGCCGCCTCGTCGGACGAGCTGTCGTCCTCGCCGCCAACTGCGGCCCTCCGCCTCGGCAGCGGCTTCAGCTGGTACTGGCGCTTGACGAACGGGTCGCCGCGGATCTGCTCGGGCTTGGCCTCGGGGTCGAGCTCGTCGTCGAGCAGCAGCGGCTGCTCGCCGTACTGGTGGCCGACCACGGGGTCCGCCTCGGGCAGGTGGGCCTGCTGCAGCAGCAGCTTCTGCTGGTGGTGCTGCAGGTGGCGGCGCTGGCGGCGGCTGCGCAGCTGCTCGGGCTCCTCGCGCGTCGCCACGGACTCGCACTCGGCGTGGTAGGCCGAGCTGCCGCAGGTGCGCACGCTCTCGCTGATGGTCTCGTCGATCTTGCCGCGCTCCTCCTCGTCCATCTCGTCGTCGTAGTCGGCCTCCTCGGCCCCGTCGCTCGCCGCCTCCTCGTCGTTCACGGCCTTCAGGTCGCTGGCCGAGCCGATCGAGTCGTCGCTCCCGTACGCTGCGGCTGGCTCCATTCCCGGCTGATGCTCCTGCTGTCCTCCTCCCGGCTGCGGCTGCGACGACTTCTCCAGGGCCAGTTTGCGCGCCCGATTCAGCACGCCCTTGACGCGGCGCCTCTTCTTCTTGGCGCGCGGATCTTCGCTCGAGCGCTTCTCCTTGTCGCCGCTGTCGCTCGACACCTCGTCCGCGTTGAACGCCAGCTTCTCGTACTTGGAGCGGTCCTCGATGGGCGCCCGTACGAACGGCGGTGAAATCGGCGAAGCCGCGCTCGTCGTCGCCAGCAGAGAGGCTTCGTCGTCGACGCTCGCTGCTCCCACCCCGACGGCTACTTCGTTGCTACCGTTCTTCTCCTCGGGACTCCACTGAAGAATTGTCGTCGTTGTCGTTGTTGTGGGAGCAGATGGATTGACCTTTGGAGGTGGTTGACAATCCGGTGACTCTCGCTCGGGCAACTCGCTCGTCGAGCTCAGCGAACCACCTGCACACATTCAAACAAAACACGGATTTGCCGAGAGTTGATCATTGACAGAGCTATCGTATATACAATGTGAAAAAAAAAAAGAATGAGAGAAGCGAGTAATCGTTTAGTCGACTTTGAGAAACTTTTCAGATGCGTTATCCGATGTGCAAGGGCGATCGATCAAATCTCCAAAGTACAATGCGTGATATTGATCATTGTGTTCGAGCTTTAGCTTTCGTTGTCGATAAATCAAACTTGTATTTGAGTTTAATAACTAGCAGGCGTGACTGATTACGCCTCTAATTGATCGACGTACCATCGTCATTTCAACTTTTTATAAACAAGCTGTTCTAATGATCATTGCTATATATTGTAGGTAAATTGCGTATATTCGAATGAACATTTAACGTTACAACAAATATTTTATTGGCAGTGCTGTATTATCGCATTATTTTTTAACGGTTATCAAATGATTTACGCTTGCAGAAAGCAATTTAGTCAAGTGCATTCAATGTCCACGAAAACTTATGAGTATGCAGTTGGTATAAGCAGTTAAAAAAGCAAGTGCCGCCGAGCGCAAAATGTTAATCATCAAGTCAGCACGCTTGTGATTGTTTTTTTTTTGTGTTAGTTTTCTTTCGAATAAACCAAGCCAGATACTTACCTACTACATGTTTTACTTGCATACCGCGACAAAAAAAAATATTTAAAGAATAATAGCTTCGAATAAAAAATACGTTGTATATATGCGCAATGTTTTGTTCACCAACACACAGTCACCCAAATTGTTGAATCACATCGCAGTAGCATTAATTAATATTATTATTACTTGGTAATGTATAATTATAGTTCAGAATTGAAGGATAGTAGAAAGATAGGAGGTGTCTGATTAGGCCTGCTGCTGACAGTACATACCAGATTTTAATAGTGCAGTGCAAATAAAACACAAGTTACATTCTTAACATGAATCTACGTCTACTTAAAGTATATAAGGTGTGCGAGCAAAAGATTCAGTTGCTAGTTTTTATTTTAATTGAGATTTAAAAAAAAAGCTTTTTAATTTATTATTAGTGCCACCTTTTGTCTGGAACAGTCCTAATCAGATTCTGAGGGTATAAGGAATAATAGCGTGAAAAACGCAAAAGTGTACAGTCTGAAATTTCGAGTCTGTGAAATTGTTGAAAATTAGAACATGGTATTCTGAGAAAGAATGAATAATATGTGGTTATTGCGTTTTTCACGTCTACTTAGATATGTATTTTTTTTTAATAAGAAAGAACTCGATGTGCTAATGTACATATTATTTATTGCTGTTAACATCAGTATTGTAATATACAGCAATGCCCCAAAATTATCAGGCCCTCGATGTTTTGAAATTTACACTCAAAATAATAATCGTTTTTTTTTTGTTCATATATACTAGTTCTTCCCTTTTATTTTTACAACAATCGTTTATTTTGCAACTATTGACGAAATTCAAATATTTCCCTTACTTAATTTTTTTCTAAACCGCAATTTATTGGTAGTCTGTAGAAAGAAAATCAAACGAAGCAATCTCTATTGTATGTTTTTTTTATAGAAATATTACAAGAAAACGGTAAAGTTTATTTACAAACTACATTTTATTATTAGTCAATTTTTTTTTATTATTATTAGTCAAATCTTATGAGTGCGAATATGACACAAAAAGTAAATACTCGATTATCCTATAAATTACAACAAATTCAACATAAAAAGTTTAAAAAAATAACGATTCAAGAAAATTTTGAAATAAAAAAAATAAACAGTACGACTGATTAAACCATCATTTTAAAAAAAAATATATGGACTGTTGGTCGACGTTAATTACATATAATTTGTACAAATTTATTAGTGAAGTGACTGAAACAAGAGCGCATTGTGAAATGAAATTAATGTTGTTAAAAGCCTCCTGAACTCATTAGGTTGTTCCAGACAATGTACAGAGAAGACACTCAACCGAAAGCACCCGGTTCACTCAATTAAGCGTAATAATGTCAGTGCAAGTGCCAAAATCCGACTTGGAGCAAAGACGCTTTTGCAAGCGCCATCGATTTTTAGATCAAAGTATCTCTATCGGAAGAAGCATTAATGTTCGTGATCCGGTTACCGATTAGTGCCGCCAAAGTCAATATTTACACACTCGTTGACTTAATTAAAAAGAGAAGAGGATAAACTAATACACACAAATAAGCAAGCTTTCCACTATACCCAAAATCTTCAGAGGTGCTACTAACTTTGGACATGCTGCAGATGTCATACAACATTCAAAAAAAAAATCTTTCCACTTTTTTTCTCACTTCTTATTATGCATAATTATTGAATTAAATTCGTATTTACGTATCTCTTTACAACTTGTTATCATGGAAAATATATATAACATACATTTTTCAATCATTTTTACATCTAAATTGTATCAGAAAACGAATAATCAAAATATATATAGTACGAGTATAGCCAAGAGAGTGGGAAGCGTATTATGTACCTATATCGTGCCAGCACGTAACAGATATGGAAGAAAAAAGTACGCAGAGTCAAAAAGTATTCAACTTCAACTTTGTAGTCAGAAAAACGGTCATTGTCATTTTGCTTGTCTTAGCACATTCGAAGATTATACTTAAGGCTATATTTATATAATAACGTGTAAAGTATTTATTCAAGTTAAGTGCTTAACTGATATATACGTTGTTTTTTCTTCGTTTTTTTTAGCATACGTATGAATTCGACTTTTTTCTGCTCTTTATCTTTTGAAAAATATTTTTTTTGTTCGTGTTTGACAAGATTTTAATCATCATTTATGTTCTATACAATATTTTTGATAATTCTAAGTTTTTGTAACTCTCAATCGCGCTGAGTTCAATGCCATCAAACATTGCTCTCACAGTAATGAAAACATTCTTACGTTTCAATCTTAATTATTTATATATCGTACAAGTCATAATAATTTCGCTCTTCTGGCCATCTCAGCAGTGAAATAACGAATTAATTATTCATGTACATATTGATGTTAACGAATCCAGCTTATTTGTTAAATAATTTGTTCAAAAAGTACGATTTCTATCTGTTTTCAAATTATTTACAACAATGCTAGCATCTTGCAATCTAATTACTACTACGCTAAATGATATATAAACTTCCATCTTTTTTTATGCGTGAGGTACCTCTTTATCGGGTTAGAATATGGTATTATTGATTTTAACCACGTCTTTTCAAAATAACCATAGGATGGTCCAATTAATACCCAAAACGTCAAGATATCATTTCAGTATTAAGTAGAGAAACCCAAACTTATTTGTAAGTGTTTGTATGACTTTGAGCATAACAGCATAACTGAACGAGTAGTAAATCACAGAAAAATTTTATTTATCAACAGACTTTTTGTATATGTCCAGTTGCTAAATTCTACTAATAAATCAACTTTTAATCAAGCAAATACTTCTAATAGCACGCTCTTAACATTTTCGACAATTATAAGCATAAAAATATAACAATTTTGCTTATCAAAAAATGAATCGATTTTTATCAGCTGAAACACATCAACTGGTTTTAAGCTTTGGGTACAAAATTAAAGTATGCTTGGTTTATTAACATTAACTACCGGTTAATTAATAATCATTAGAAATGACGTAAACGGTATTTCTTAGAGTACAAGCAACTAAGCTTGATTTTTTACAATAAATGAAAAATTAAGTGACAGATAAAAATTATAAGTAGCCACTTGTGAGGGCTTAAATTGATTATGATACATAATTAACGATCTATATAGACTAGAAATTTTCGAATTTGTAAAATATGCCCAGAAATCAACAAATGTACGAAATTATATTCATTCTTAGTTACTTTTGATATTGATTGAACGAAAGTCATGACACAGTTACTACTTAGCGATATTTAACAAAAATATTTATGTTTGGCATTTTCTAATTTGATCTTATTGATTTTCTCGCTTTGAATAATACTATTTTAATAAAAGATTTAAAAGAAGATTTTGTGCTGTTTCAGGTGAGTCTTGCAAACAATTTTAAGAAAATAACCCTCTCGATCATGACAGAGCTTGCGTGTTTCTATAACTCTTTGCACCGACAGAGAGTTTGAAAGAAATAAAAATTATTGCTCTATTCAGCGCTCTTATAAGTAAGAAAGTGGTATCGGAAAAGAAAATTATGGAAAAAGAAATTTCTCATGCGTTACCTCCAGCAATAGCTGCTGCTTTTGTTCCAATTTTACTTTTTTTGCCCGCTGAAATGAAAATAAATAACGTCAATGAAATTTTGTTAAAACTAGTTAACACATCTTTAGTATGAGGACTATAGTGAATTTAAGAAAAAAATTTATTAACATTTTCCATGTAAAAACTTACTTGGCATACTAAAGGGAGCTGACTCAAAAGGATCTTTTGGAATTTCTGAGTATGTCATGACTAAACTTTCGCGACTCTTTACACCGCTTATGCTGCTGCTACTTCCTCTTCTTATTTTATCAAATTCAGCACCGAAAATGTGATCTTCCGTGAGTTGACTAAATGGTTGAGCATCTTCAAAAGGATTCCAAGTCGCTACATCAACGCTCAGAGACCTAGTTTCAGTTCCTGATATGCTTGATAATTCACCCTAATATTTGAAAAAATAATGACTAAAGTAATTGTTAGCCTTATAAATAATTATTTTATACACGTGGACTCGTTATGTAATTCATTGTAAGCTGTGGAATTATATAAAGTTTTTAAATGATGACAAATACTACTACAATTGAATGCATTCAAAGTCACGTGTCAAGATTAATTTCATCTAAGTGCAGTGCAATTAAATATAAATTAAATATGGAAATCATTTCAACTTGTAAAATATGAATTATAAGCGAATGAAAATAATTGCGTAATGGAAAAGTATAAAGTAATAAAAAGAAGATCGAAAAAACCAAGTAAAAGAAAACTCAAAAAGGTGCGCTCATCTACTTACAATACGTACATGCGATGCACTTGCACCAATTCCAGGTTTTATATCCATAGGTACTTCAGGAGGTGAAGCATTTTCAGGACGTGGCTTCACAGACGCTTCGTAAGGAGCTAGGAACTGAGACGTCTCATTCGCAAACACTCTGAAAGTATTGACATTTCTGTCGTCAAAGTTTGACGTCGTGAATGAAAATCGCCAAAATAAAAGTATGATTCGTAAAAATATACGTCCAAGATAAAAGCGGAATATGACGTAATATAACTCAAAATATTTTGGCAAAAACTGTGCTTTGATGTTTGAGTAATTTATGAATGTGATTTCATTTAGAGGTAACGTGAATAATGACTGGAGTGCAGTGCGATGAAAACTTACTTATTGAATGCACTCGTATCACTGACATTCCGCCTGTGTCGCGATGAATTAGACGTTGGACTTTCTGGAGGTGAAGTGCTCGAATTGATATTCTGACTAAGACTTTCTGTCTTGTTGACGGGCTTTGGCAATACTGGTGGAGTTAAAGTCTGGCTCAAGTTACTCGATTGTTGCAACGAGGATATCATCTTCGATGATGGCGCAGTGCCGCTCGTCGGCGTTATCAATTTAGGTTTTGGAGCAACTGGCGGCGGGATTTTAGCAAGAGCTGGACCAGCCAGTGATCGTCCGTCATCTTTGAAAGGATCAGGATACACTGAAACGAAGCAAGAGAAAAGTTCATTCTTTGTACTCGCAAAACAACGAGAAAGCCATATTGAGTAAGACTAACCAGAAGGAGGGAACAATGCTTCCAAATTCTCGTCATTTCCTGGAGCTGAGGGAGTTTTTGGTTCGTGCGGCCTTGAGTCAAAGAAGTAAATGTTCTTGTCTGGCACAGTAACAGGTGATTGTTGAGCTAAAGGAGAATGACTTGACATTGGGCTCTGCGACTGATTATACAATGGCTGTCCTGGAGCTTGTCCAAAAGGAGCAGCCTGACTGGGTGAAGGAATGTGTGGTGGCACTTGAGCGAAAGATGACTGTAGGTTTTGCTGACTATTGCCAGGAATTGGCTGTAAAAAGGCTTGGGGAGTATTGATGGGAGTAATTTGTTGATTGACCTGGACATAAGAGACAGAATTGCCAGTCGAGCTTTGGGGATGTAGTTGGCTTCCTTGACCTGACAGTTGTCCAACGATCTGCCCACTTAAACTAATCGGCCCAGTACTAACATTTTGTCCCTTTGGTCTCTGCCTGGGCGTTACCGAAGTGCCTTCTACCGGCGCGACCGCAGCAGCCTTTGCAATTTTTACCGAAGAAGATCTTTTTATGCTCTCTGATTCCATAGGTGGAGATGGTAAGCTTTCAATCGTTGGGGTGGAAACTTTCTACAAATGAAAATATCATGATTACACATAATTTGTATTATACATAATTTTATAAGGAATAAATTTTGATAACGTACATGTAAGTTTTGAACAGGATTATCTTTGCCAGCTAACTGAAATGCTATCGCAGATACTTGATATATATCAGGGCGTACATCGGGATCCGGCTCCAGCATGAAACGAATTAAACAATGCAAGAACTTGCTATATCTGTAAACAATGTCACGTGTTAAATGCAATCATGAAGAGCAACGAATTTTTCAAAACAAAGCAAGTACGCGAAACACGGACCTTGAGTTATCAGGAACTGTGAAATTTCCAGATTGAATAGCAAGAGCGCTTTCTCCAAAAGGCAGTGTAAAAAAACACAGTTTATAAAGTAAACACCCTAAGGCCCAAATATCTGCTTTAGTAGTTATTGGTTTTCCATAATACATGTCAACCATTTCTGGTGCCCTATAACTAAGCGTTGTATACTTTTTAATTTCCTCTTCAACAACTGCAGCTCCGTGAACACTTGGATTTAAAATTTTCCCAGTTGCGGAGCCAAAATCACATAATACATAATTTCCTGAATCAGCCAGTAAAATATTTTCCACCTAGATGAAGAAAGGTATTATTGTAATGCACAAAATATTAACACTAAAAATGAACAATGCAATTATTCACATCAAGATATGGCCCGTAATTAAGTGATTCTGCAGCTTAACTTTCCGCCTTTTTTCAGATTTGCTTGATTTACGTAAATTTAGTGGAATATTTGTTACATGAAGTCAGGCAGAATCACTTGATTGCAGGAATTTTTGCGCGAATAATCGCGTAAATAAACACAAATACTTTTAAATCCCTATGAATAATAGGAGTTTGACAATGATGCAATCGTGAAACAGCCTCACAAGTGTCACAAAATATTTGCAGAACTTCTTGCTCTGTAAAGCCAGTTTGTAACCTAATAATACACATAAATTATATTAAACGATAATCATGTGAATAGTACGTTAAATTTACAATGGGTTTATTGGTCATGAAAATACCTGTTATTCATTAACTGAAGAACCTGTGTTTTACAATAAGGCATCAGGAGGAGGAGTTCATGCACTCCTCCTCCTGTATGTGTAATACTGCTGTCTACATATCCTATTATATTTTTGTGTCCACTCAGGTTGCTCTGAAAAAAATATTCAATTTTTATTGCCATAATATAAAACTTGATGAATAATTTTACAATCGCTCGCATTCAAGTATGAAAAATAGAATTTAAATTTCAAACCACTTACCGCAATCTGTATTTCTCTTTTACAAACATTGAGATCATGTTCGTTGTTGACGTACATGCGTTTGAGTGCATAGCGACCACCTGAAGATTTGACTAGGAAGACTATGGCAAATCCTCCTATAGCAATCAAACAATCAACATTAGACTTTGTTTGAAAAGTTGTTTTGCTTGTTATCTTATTTTACTTTCATCATTTTCAATTAATGAGCTCATGCTTTGATAAATGATTCCACCCCTTATGGAAATCCCATGGTTCAAATTTCAATCAAGATAAGTCAACTACAATTTTGTATGAAATTCGGCATATAGAATGTATCTAATTTAGCCACTTATATGACTTTGACGTTTTATTGTCAAAGCAAAGGTGTAACTACTAGTCTTATTATCTTTTGTGATAAGATTGTTAAGCTTGATATTAAAAATTGTGATAGAAACCTTTTATATCAGGATTGAATTAGTATTGGCATTCCTTTTTAATATTTCAGTGATTTGATTCGGAATATTTTTGATTATTACAGTGCAAAAATAAAATAAAACTTGACATAGATCTGAAAATACTATTATGCTCATGAGCAACATTCGAAACTAATAATCTTGACAACAGAAGTTATATTCTCTCCATGACTCGTAAAGAATATCATTAAACTTTTAATGAGTAGCTGAGAAACACAAACAAGAATAAAAAAACACCTTGGTAAATAATTTTGTATGCATGAAAAATAGAATAGCTCAAGAATTTGGAGATAAGAAATAGCTTATTAGTACTTGATGAATCGGATTGGCTTATGCAATGATAAATTCTTTCAATCTATAATAAATCAAATAGGAAAGAAGTTAAAAATATACATCTGCAGTTAATATACAGTTATCTGTAAGTACTGCCATGTAAAAGCCATTTACAAGTGAAAAGGAGCACCAGCAATTTGTCTATGGATATTTTCTCGTCGCGAGAGATTGCTGACCTTCGCGAGGATAAATGTCATAATAAATATTATTATCTCGACAAGGAATACAGGAAAAGAAAGAAAAAGTGCGGTAGTATAAAAATATTCCTAGAGGGCATGGACTCTCTCGAGGGGGCTGTAATGTATTTCACAAGTAGGCGTAAAAGCAGAAAAGGAAGTAAAGGAAGGAATCAAGAAACATGTAGTGCACGAAATAGAGCAGACGAAAGTATCCGTCGTAGAGGGACGTAGGCATAGTTATTGGATCGAGAGTAATATAGATAGGACTGCAGGCGCTATAGCGAAACGAAGAGAGAGAGAGAGAGAGAGAGAGAGAGAGAGAGAGAGAGAGAGAGAGAGAGAGAGAGAGAGAGAGAGAGAGA
>JAWWMK010000008.1:17728525-17745692 GCA_035047105.1 Galeopsomyia nigrocyanea | reverse complement strand
GAGAGAGAGAGAGAGAGAGAGAGAGTGAGAGAGAGAGAGAGAGAGAGAGAGAGAGAGAGAGAGAGAGAGCTAAGAGAAAAGCCGATAAGTGGGTGGGCAGAGAGAGAGAGGGAGAGAGACGAGAACATACCTTCGGCGAGAACCTCCTCGACGGTGACGTTGTGTCGGCCAACGACGAAGACCTTGCCCAGGTAGCTGTTGGTCTCCTTGGCGGTGGTGTTGTCGATTTTGGAGAAGAGCTTCTTCATGCTGGCGAGCTGCTGGGCTGCTTCGCTCTCGTGGCCGCTGTTGTGTTGGTCGTCTCGTGGAGGTGGTCTCGCGCCAGCACTAGCCGAGAAGCGGCCGAGTGGCTGCTTGACATAAGGCTTTCGACGTGTGTAGTCGCCGTCCAACTACGACTACTGCTGCTACTCAGTACTCACACTGCCGCTTGCGACAATTGGCCGCCTACTGCTCTCTCAACTGAACCGCGCGTATTTGTTGCTCTGTGTCTATATTGTTGTTGTCGTCGTCGTCGTCGTCGTGCGATCGCGATGGGAGTGCGCGCGAGAGAAATAATGTCCGCAGGCCAAGCACTCTGTCTGACTCTGCCGTCAACAGCAGCAGCAGCCTGCAGCAGTGCTGAGCAGAGCGACGGAGTGACTCGTAGCAGAGTAGAACGGGCAGCAACGTTCTCGCCTCTGCCAGCTACTCTCGGCTGATTTCGCGCACGCACACATATGTATGTGCGCAGCTGCAGCTCTTGGTCGAGGCAGATGTGCGACTGTCTGCCAGCGCACTTATAACGGAGCAAAACACGCGCGCGCTCTCTCCCACAACTCACCGCAGCAGCGGACACTCCGATATATATGCTTTCACCTTGCTATTATACCTATATAGGTAATTATGTTGGAGTATTATTGTTATTCTACGTTGCAGTCGTCGATGCTCGCGCGCGCGCTATCGCTCGCTCGTTTGCAAAGACGATTAGTAGATTGCGATCGTTCGTTTTTAGCCAGGGTGCTCCATCTCCCTTAGTGCGTCAACAATATATCCCCGCGCCGCCGCCAATAACCAACACCGCACCATGTCGCGCCGCCGCGGAACTGCCGTCCGCGAGTTCCGTCACGGCGCGATAATCTCGCGCAGAGCTACCAACAACGATGCAACTTTTGAATTATTTATCTCATTTTCGATAAACTTCCTGTCAACTTGAATAATTATACTTATCGGTTTTATGCAAAATGTTGTTCAACGTTAATCGCCAATCGCGAGGTACAACATAAACATAAGTATACATTGATACAAACGAAAGATACGAGAAAATTTAACAAAATCACAAACATTTGGGTTTGGATGTTTGTTTTATTTTGAAAAAAAATATAATAAGCACGCAAACTAAAGGGGGAGCTGCAAGGACGAACTATTAACGAAAACCAGGAATTACATCAATCGTCCGCGGCGCTTGTAAACAAATACCGACCTTTAATTTTGGTTCCCCTCCCCTTTAAAAAAAATCTAACTATATTAGCGCGTTGTTTAGATTTCAATTAACGTATAAAAAATTGTTTCAAGGGCATTTTGAAGATCGGAATTCTTATTGTTTTGAAACCCATATATTTTAATAAGTTACTTATATACATTATGCCAATTAATTAAACCGTCTCTATATATCATGGTTTTTTCAACATTTGCTTTAAAATTATTCTAAAATTTATTTAAAAAATGAGTAATTATATTATATATTCAATAGTTTCGAAGAAAATAGCAGTATGAAGTTTTACAATATGTTTCTTATAGTTTATGTATACCTATATATATAGTTATATACCTACAGAATGTAAATAATGCATATCTTATAATAGTAAAGGTCGACACCAACGAATATATATATAGACGCTTATTCGTTGGTGACACCGAGAAGATTATCGGCTGCGTTCCGAATTGAAGGTCCTCTTAAATTTAAGTTGGCAACGCAATGTATAAGCATAGACCGTATCAAGGGGGGGTCAATGCTTATGTACATTGCATTGCCAACTAACAAACTCAACTGCTTAAGGACAAGCTTCAATTCGGAACGGAGCCATCATTGGTCAATTGGTGTGACGTCATTTTATATAGGATGTTGGACAGCCTGATTTGCGTTTAGTAATGGCGATTTTTTTTTTATTTGAATTCTGTACTGAATAAAAAATGCGATTTGAGGGGCTGGCAAGAAAAATTAAAATTTTAATTTTCAGCCATCAATCACAAAAACTCATCAATAATTATTATAGAAAACAGGCACGTCAGAGTAATAACGAGGAAAATCGTGATTTTCACGTATTTTCCGTTGACAAATCGAAAATTGGAAATTACCGCTGATGTCAGAGATAATTAAGACAATTAATACCCTTACATAAAAATGTTCGAGACCATTTCCCTTAAAATCTGGGGGACCATCTACTATAGGTCTACCTATAGTTCTGCACCTGTATCACAGATCTCACGTGTCCGATGCAGCGATCGTAGCGTCGCTTTAGGCAGCGATGCTTTCATGTTTTGTTTGAGAGTGCATTTCCATCGATGTGATTTTACCAAAAACACTTGTTGCAAGAAATTAAAACATGATTTGACAATTTCTTTCATCGATTCGATAGATCATCGTATTATTTTATCATTTGAATTGGTAAGTTTATTCTACAAATATTCAGATATAATGATTTTTTCCAAATTAATTGCGTACAGGTTATAATTTTGTGTATAAACGCTCATTTTTTAAAACCTTACTGTATATTCAAATGTTTAATTATTATATATGCAAAACATTTGATAGTTGACAATAGTATCAGGCAAAGTTTATTAAATTTTTTATGTAAATTAATTTCTAGATGATTTTATCAACATGAGCGACCAAGAAGACAACCAAGAACTGATTGATGAAATAGAGCTTTTACAAAATGCAATTCAGCAAAAAAAATCTTTGAAATTATGTGAAAATGCATCGCTTAATAATATTTCGAACTCAAATCTGTTGCCAAAAGTGGAGACGAAGAATGAGGACCATCAAGTTCAAAATGAGGATGATCCTATGGATGAAGACCATAGTCATTTAAATGATTCCTATGAAAATTACAGTTGTGAAAACCTACATGACCTTTTAGATTTAAACAAAAATTTAATAGAGTTAGTTACTAACGCTCATGATAATATGCTAAAATTACTTGAAGAATGTAAAAATAGGCAACGCATGGTTGATGCAGAAATTGCAAAGTTTACAAATGCATCGTCCACTTCCAAAATAGTGAGCTTTAATGCTGGCATGCCATATTTCAAGGATAAAACTTATTTCTCAGCTAAGTGGAATGAGGATGTAGAAACAAAAGTGAGAAAAAGAGAATTACGCTTAGCTGATCTCCAACGTATACAGCGTTGGAGCCAGACAGACAAAAACAATCTATTAAAAGCTATAAGACATGAAGTAACTTTGAATCTTTATAATAGAAAAGAAAATAATGAAGCTGACTTGGATAATACTACAAAAACAAACAATCACTTATCTAAGGATGAAAAGAAAGTTATAGGATCATTAGGTTTAATGAAATTTGATTGGTTGAAAATAGCTAATAATATGCCTGAAAATAAGCATACAGCTGAGGAATGTGAAGTAATGTGGAATGTATTTTTGCATCCAGACATTAATAAACAAAGATGGACTGACAAAGAAGACAAGAATCTTAATCGTATAGTAGAAGAACATGGATTTGAAAATTGGGATGCAATTGCAGAAGTACTAGATACAAAAAGAAGTGGTTATCAATGTTTTGTTAAATATAATACCAGTAATTTTAGAAATTTAATGAAAGGTACCACATGGTCACCACTTGACGACAGAACTCTTGTATTCATGGTCAAAAAGTTAAAAATTGGTGATTATATTCCATGGGGATATATTGCTAGCTGTATGAATAATTGGACAAAGCAACAGGTAAATGTTCAAGTATTATATGTTAGTTGAATACTACAAAAAATGAAAACTACATCAATCAGTTTCAGATGTAATACTACATTTTATACTTGTATTAAATTTTCGATATTTTAAATCAAAGTAATTGCTTATCTCAACCTTAGAAATTAAAAATATAAATGATTTTTTATTTTAGGTATATTTCCGTTGGTCATATAGTTTAGCACCTCATCTGAAGAAAGGTAGATTTTCTCCTCAAGAAGACTGTATGCTTCAAAATGCAGTGGAAAAATATGGAGAAAATTTCAGTAAAATAGCAGCGTTAGTAATGAGTCATAGAACAAATATTCAATTGAAAGAACATTTTTATACTTTGCAAGCTAAACGAAATACTAGTAAAGAGTGGACTTTGGAAGGAGACGAGAAACTCTTGCAGCTTAAAAAAAAATACGGTTCTAATTGGTCAAAAATTGCTTCAGAAATTTCCAATGTCTCAAGAGTTCAAGCAAGATTACGTTACGCTGCATTAATGCGTTTAGAAAAGAGGGGCATTGCTCTTAAAAATATTGATAGGGACAAAGACTCTGAAAATAATATTTTAACTCACACTACAGTTACATACACCACAAACACACCTTGGTCATGGGAAAATAGAGAAATATTCGTTAAGCACGTGAGAATTGACGATCAACTTATAAATTTTTTTAAAAAAGAAAGAAAAAGATCAGATGCAGGAAAAAGAAAATTTTATTGTCCTGATATGTTAAAAGAAGACACAAAAATATTATACAATCATTTATTAAAATTCAATGCCTACTTGAAAGTGCCTAGTCAAACTGATGATTATGGTATGAGTGAAAAATATCATCAACTTTTGTTATCTTTGCAAACGCGTACAGGAACGCCGCATAATGATATTGATGAGCGGGTTGAGAAAGTGAGATTGCAAATGTTTGGACCTCAAGCACCACTTCCAGATAATGAACGATTTATACCCCCCTTGCCATTTGGTTTCTGTATCCCAAGATGGAAGAAAAACAATTCCAAAAGTATCGATTACTCAATTAATACAGGTGATCTTCATCAAACACAACTTGTGATTGCAGCTGACAAGTATGTGTCAGACTACTTAGGAGAAAAAACGGAGGAAGACTTTGAAAAAGTAAAGGAACTTTTGACTAAGCTTTACGGCAGTAAAGGTCTTCGGAATGCTTACATATTGAGAAGTGTACAATCAGACAATTCAGTCTTCTTTATTGAACAAGATAATAGTACAAAAAGAAATGTAAGTTGCACCAATTTACCCATTACATTTTTCAACTTGATAGAATAGCAATAATTTGATTCATATTGGATGATGTTTATTTTAATTAAATTGTATTATTTTAGGATATAGTTGTAAGGTCTTCCCCTACGAAAAAACGAAAGTATAATTGGGATTTGAACAAAATGGATTCTAACGATTCTCAAGCTAATGATTTATTCTCTGAGAAAATAAAAATCGACAGTGTTCCTGTATTAAAATTAGAACCAAATCGAACAACTCTTCAGGCTTACCAAGAACTTCTTTTAATTTCCAGAAATTTTCCTTCCAATTCAGGTGAAAATAACTTCAAATTGACTTGCAGAGGCCGCGAAGCTTTGTACAAATTTAAAACACGTTATGAACAATTGTTCCACTTACCTACTGGCTTATCGCGCATAATACCTCCAGATGTTGTTGATGAAAGTGCATTTTTGCCCGCTCTTGAAAAACTTCAGAAAAAGAATGTCAAGTGTAAAAAAAAGAAAATGAAATCAGTAGTCAGGGTCGTAAATACCAAATACGTAGAAGCAGATTCATAAATATCGATTTGGAGCAATGTAGCCACAAATGAAATGTCTTAAATTTTTCTTATTTGCACAGCGTTTATAGATAAACGGAAAAATTTGAATAAAGATTGATTTTTTTTATTATTGGCAGAACTCTTACTAGTTAAAAGTGCCACATTTTTAGTTTTAGTTGTTGACAATTTTTCAAATGATATTATTTATCAATAAGGTTATTTATTTTTACGATATGAAAGTTTGTATAAAATTAAAGACGATAAATAAAGTATTTTACATTTTTTCAATGATCTGTTTTCTATTATTCTAATCATTTTTTTAAATATTAGGATTAATGAAAATATGAACTTTTTTTGTCAAGAAATTTATTTTGTAAACATTATTTTTAACATGTATTGAAATGTATGACTTGTGAGCATATTGCTTTGTGAACTTACATACAGAAAGATACAAGTTTACCTTAATTTTTATCTTACAGAAATTATCCTGACAACTTTTGATAATTTTTAATGTAGTTTGATCAAAAAGTATATAAATCTTTACGTACATATACTTTAATCTGACTTTATTATTGATAAATATTGTTGAAAAAAATTTTTTACTTTACATCCATGTCTATTTCTATATATCGAGACTTCTTTTTACAGCTAACAGAATGAAAAATACTCAAAAGATATTTCTTGATTTCTAGCCGTTTCTATCGATAACTATACTTAGTTTTTCGTAACGACAAAATTAATTAATCCACTTATAGCTCGGAAAATTCGGATATAATGATGTAAAAAATTTATAAAAATATTATAATGTAAAGAGAGCACTAGAAAGTACGGGAAGTATAAATTATGACGGAAGTACGTACTATGCTAATCAACAGATAATCAATCACACAGTTTAACTAAGTCTTATATGCAGTCTGATAATGTCTTTAATTAGTTGTACACGACCAAACACTATGTGTACGACATTGGCAATGCTTTCAAAAAATGTAAATACGAAAGACAAAATCAATTACTACAAGAATAGAGTAATTCACATAAAAAAAAAGTAAATGGTACACTTTGATACAAATTAAAGTACCCACAGTTCGTACAAAAAAGAAAAATTACGCATTTACTTTTAAATGCAAATTAGTAATTGCGTTTCTTGGCTATTAGTAGACAATTTTGTAACTGTTTATCCAGTCATGATTATTGCAAGCCCTGCTGTAAAAACGCTCCACAACACAACAGTTGCATCAACTTTGGTTATAAGTGATCTGAGGAAATCTAGTGCCGCTTTAAAAGCAGTATTTGTGACTTTTGGATGTGGTTTATCTTGAAGTATCTTCATTTTTGATAAGTATTCGATTAGAGGTGGATGATCACGACTATAAGTTGGGAAATATTCGCTCGATACTTCTCTCTTCCACCATGATTGTGTAGAACCCCTAAAAAATAAGACGATTAATAGTTGTTTAATTAAGTCACAGCTGAAAATTTGAATTTCTGATTTCGTCAATATTTTCATGACATCTAAAATATAATTCATTATGTGCAGTTTGCTTTTTAATTAATACATTACAATCTATTAGAATCATATCAGTTAAATGATTTTCTTTTACAGCAAACTTTAGCTAACTTCTAAGTACATATTACCACAAAAAATGTTATTTTCCCTGGATTTATTCTACACATTACACGATTTTTTCACACTTATAACAACCATACATTTTTTGTCATGCCTATTTTAGAATACATATAAGCTCTTATTTTAAGTACCCATAGAATCCATAATTTAGAGTTTTGTTTATAATAAAAATTGTAATAATACAATCATACTTACTGATCACTTGGTGTATAATGATAGGTATATAGACTAGCTCTGACATACTTTGGTGGTTTGGCTGGGAATGGATTTTTAGCATTATTCAGTAAAGCTAAAACTTCCGGTTGTCCATGTAGAAGTCTATATACCAAAGACATCAGCCAAGGATTTTGATGGTAAGTTCCTAAAGCAGCAAACCACATTTGCCAATCGAGGCGTGGTTGATGTGGCGCTGTAATTTGAAAAAAAGTTGACAAATAAAGACATTTATATTTTTCTAATTTTTTGTGATGAACAAAAAAATTGAAAAGTAAAATTAAACAAATTCATATCATTTTTACATAATTGCTTTTAGATTAAACTGTTTGTTTATTAAAGACTCTCAAAAGCTTAAAAATAGTAGTAAACATTACGAACCGCATCAATAGTTATAAATCAATTAATAATATAAATCACGGCAATAATCTTACCAACAAGCGGCAGAGTAGCATTTACGTGTCCAGGCTTGTACAAGAAATGGTATTCTTTCCATGGTCCTTCAAGATTATTGCTACCTTCAATTATCACTTCTGGTCTTCCATTTACTCCCGTCATCCTTCGGAATAAACCATAGCTGTTTACTAAATGAAGATAATCTAATTTTGTATGAATTTGTTTCAGTTGTGGAGGCAGCGTTGAATTTATTTTTGGGTACAAAGACGTAGAGTATGGAACCTATAAGTTCACAAAACAAACATTCAATACAATTCTTTAAGAAACAGCCACAATCATAAGTGAAATCGTTCCTTACCACACTTAAGGCGAATATAAATGCTACAATGACTGTGTATATGAACGTAACAAGAGTAGTTATAAATTTCTTTTGTGTTCCTCTAGAATTCATAATAGAATTCGCTACAGCATTAGCAAAAATAAAAGCTAACGAAGTAAATCCTATCCATATGGAATAAGTCATAGCATGAGAAAGAATATACTCAAACTGCTCTTTAGTAAATCCTGTAAAACAAAAAATAAGTGTATTGAAATAAGAAAATCATGTTATAAAATTAATGAATCTTAAAAAAAAACAATTTTTACCGATTTTCGTTGATATTGTCCAGTCGTTATTAAATTTCACATTAAAATATATATGTGTACCATAAATGATACCACCATATACTACAATGCAAATCAAGGTTTTTAAATAATCAATAACTTTAGACCCTTCGTTTTTCGGTCTTTTCTTATGGAAGAATTGATCATCGAGTAATGATATGCATAAAATAACGGTTAACAAGTTGAAGAAGTTGTAGTTTCCAGTAGCTATTATATTGATTTGTAGAAGCAGCTGCAAAAATGATAATATATTGGCTGATGCTTATTTTCAATGTGCAGTTTTTATGTAGTAATGATTTTTTGTGTATACTTACTTGTATATAAAAGGAAACAATTCTCACTTTTCTTACAGGGAAAAAGAAAAGGAACGGCACAACAATTTCTGTGACAAGGGCTCCAACTGTGGTGAAACGAAGGAACCACTTTGGAAGATGATGAGCATACCAAGCCAGAGGAGTAGGAATACATTGAGACTCAAAGTGGACATTTAAAGCTAGAAAGTATTGACATATTTTCAATTCGATCATTGTTTAAAATTAATAATATTAATATACGATTCATTTCTAAAATCTCATAATTTCAAAGTACATATGATAATAAAAAATATACTGCATCAATCACTTCTTTTTAAAAAATAGTTATTAGAGATTTTGTATGAAGTTTGATATGAGTAGTTGATAATAAATAAAAGTAAATTTCAGAAATACCATCCAAATTCCACCAAACTGGGCAGCCAGACGTAAGTTTTATCACTCCACTAGAATACATCAACCGGAAAAGAAGCCAACGCACAGCCCATAAGGTAATCGCATCACTTGGAGTACTTTTCCTTGATTGATTGGAATACCAAAATGGGGCTACTATAATGCATAAGAACCCTGCTTCCAGCAGTAAAAGGTCCCTAAAGAATAAAAGGTAAAATAAAATCTTTAATATAGAATATTTTATATTTTACACATCCATTTCAAGGGTCTATATTAAAAGATGATATGGAACAGAATTCAAATGAACTATCTATTGAACATGAAACTCTAAAAATTGTAATATGTATGCCTGAGATGATCAAGTTACAATGTCTATGTAACGAATGCAGGTATAAATGTAATGTGTATCGATTATATAATCATTGTAACTTTTCATAGCATCATGCAGTTTAATTTTATAATCCTGTTTTTTTACTAGTAGATTTTATAATTTTCAAAATAATCTCACCATTGGAACCACATGAAAGTCTGGCCCACTTGATAGATGGAATAATAAAGAGCCCATAATGTAACAAATACTGGAGCTGAGCAAAACTTTTGTGATACAAAACTGTAAAGAAAAATTATCACTAAAGTTGTGTTAATATACAAATATTTTTATGGCAGAAATCATTTACACTTACCCACAAAAGGACAATAATATTCCAAGCAATGATAGAATATCCAGCATATACTCAACGTTCAAGCCTACATATGGGGCTAGCCAGATCAGTGTTGGTTTTTGCCTTATTTTCTGCAATAGAGGTGCTCTGGAATTCAAATCTAGCTGAGTTTTAGCTGGTAGTACTCCATTGTCACCATAGAGTCCTAAAAAATGATATTGGATTGTTATTTATGATAATAAATGAAGTTTTGGAAATACTACCAGTTTCAAGTTATAAAAAGTTTAATTTTTGTATATTGTACAAGGAACTGCAAAATTATTTGTTTGAGCAAACCAGTAGTTTGGAATTAGTAGTACTAAATAAGTCTCTAAAAATAATACCTCTTAGATATTTTTAAAAACCAATAAGTAAAATTGAACTTGAGAGAGTAATGAAATGCAATAAAGTTAGTACAAAAACATTTATTTTGTTCAAGACTTTATTTTTGACTCTTGGGTGTAGTCGAAAGAGTAAATTGAGCAACAATAAAACAATGAGTAAATAAAATTGAGCAATCTATTTCTAGATACCATGTACTTCTTGTTACTTTTTATATATTTTAAATATTACTTTGCAACTTAAAATAATGGACTTTGGAAATTATTTAATAGTGAAATTCATGAAATATTACAGTATCAATAAAACTAATATAAATCACAAAAATATTTTACGAAAATAGGAAGAATCCTTTAGTGTTGCAGATTTGTCTATTTGAAGAACAAATGCACGAGATAAAAAAAGAAATCATTTCCGTTAAAACCTGTTTTCCTACACTTATTTTCTTAACTAACGTCCTAAATACTGCGAGTACAAAGTGAAAAAAGCGTCATCGATTTCACGTGCAAATTTACAACCAATTTTCAAGAACATCAATTACATCAACAAAAACATGCTGTTAAAATAATTATTCGCGCTTCAACGAAGCCCGGTCGACAATTCCGTTCCGTAAATCCGCAAACTTATGCTCAATAGTTTTACAAAGAAAAAAAACTTTTGAAGCGGCAAACATATCAGTCAAATTGTAGTCTCACGCGAAGAAAATATACGCGAAGTTATGAACTCGCGGAAATCATACGAGAGTACGAGACAAGTAGAGTGGAAGATGAGAGAATAGGAACGGGACGATCATCGGGCAAACTAGCTCTACTCGCGATTTTTTTCTGGCGCGTCAATTTTGCTCCTAGATCAACGTAACGTCTGCATTTAGATGGACTGGAGAGCTAATAATAATGATTTCGTCATAGAAAATATTTCAACGTGTTTTTTTTTTTGTGAATCCAAATTAAATAATGAAATCCTAAGACGTGTCTGATTCTCGAAGTGAATGCAGATATAACAGAAAAATAAATTCTATTGGTTACCGTTTAGTTGAGGAATGTAACGGTAAGATAATAAATTCAAGTCGGAAAATGAACATATTGATTGAAAATAGATTTTTTCCAATTAAGAAGTAGATAGTTCAAATAAAATTGTCGGTTACAGTAAATCGATTGTTTACTAACAAAGTGAGTCACCAGTAAATACGTTCAAGTCGTAAGTGATATTTTAATTAGCCAGCTCGGAGCTCGGAAATATAACCGAGATTCATCGGAGATGTGAGATACTAGCTAGGGATAAACAGGCACCTTACTGAAAGCGTGCGAGGAAAGTAACGACCGCGCACTCATCACATATATGTACAACAATCGTTGACCCAAAATGCCGGGTCGCGTGTCAAAAAGGAAGCCGCGCGGCTATGGCGCGGTGCCTCATTAGCCAAAACGGAAGGTCCGCGTGTCCCGGAACTCGCGGCAACTCGGCTGTACGAAACGAACGAACGGTCGCGGGTCCTAGACGGTTAATACTCACCGGGAATCTGATAGTAGAAGCTGAGGAAGGCGAATAGGTAGATTACGCAGATGCCCCTGAGGAAGAGGTTGCGCGTGTAGCGCACTGAACTCATCCTGGCTACTGTGTCCAGTCAGGAAATGTGCGCAATGTGTTGGACCCGAACGAAGCAGCGCTACGTGGACCTGCGATGGAAAGCGACTATCACTGCTGCTGCTTTGCCCTTGTGTAACGCACGCCGAGAGCAGCGAGCGACGAGTGTGTTGCTGCTGGCCTGCTGCCTCCGAGCTGCCCCCTCCCAACACAACAGCGCCGCTGCGTTCGTTGCTGTGCTGCGTGGATGTAGGATATACGATACCACGTCGCCGCCCGCCGGCCGGCCCCCGCGCCTCCAGTAATTTTCCGTCCTTCTCGCGCTTCTTATCTGTTGTACTCCGTATCTTCTTATTTATGCGTAAACAGCTCGCACAACCTGCAGATATTTAACAATTTTTGCACTAAACATCCTGACGCAAAGACGCACGAGTTACAAATATTGTGACATTTTCCAACGGTTCCTGACTGCGAAACTTGCGCGGGGCCCCGCGGGTGTGCCAATTTATCCAGACTTCTAATTTATCGACACCTTAATAGTCTGCTCAAGTGCTCATCATTATCATATATATATATATATATATATATATAGTTTACAGATACAGTGTTTACAAAGCTCATGAACGGAACAACACTGTTTAGCGTGGAGTTTACATAATTTATAAAATTTTAATTTGTAAGTAAATTATAAGAATTAGAATTTTTTATAGTGTCCCGATATTTAATTACACTGCAATTAATTTTATATTTGCACAAAAATATTACTTTAAATAATATTTCATCAATTTTATTTGTGAAAATATGCAATTTTTAACAATTTCCGTATCTTACAGATTAAAAATGTCTAACAAGAATATTTTTGTTACTGTTGGAACTACGAAATTCGACGATCTAATCAATACCGTGACCAGTGATGAACTATTAAAAGTAAGTTAAACATTAATATAGTGAAATTCTTAAATCTTTACATTATTTTCAAAATTTCTTTTGACTTAGGAGCTGAGTAAAAAAGGATACAATCAATTAACTTTGCAAATAGGAAAGACCGATTTAGAACCTGATTGCACTCCAAGATTAGGTTTTAATCACATTGAAGCATTTCATTTGAGTCCATCTCTGAATGAGGCAATGAAGTCTGCTGATTTAATTATTAGTCATGCTGGAGCTGGAAGTTGTTTGGAGGCTTTAGAATTATGCAAGCCATTAATTGTTGTCACAAATGATCTTCTCATGGATAATCATCAATCAGAACTTGCTGAGCAATTGTACAATGATGGGCATCTGTATTATTCTAATTGTAAAAGTTTATGTGAACTTGTTCAAAAGATGGATTTAACAAAACTAATACCATTTAGTGGCAATAAAAGTCGTAAAATCGCGAATGTTATAGATACAATTATGGGTTTTTCATAATTCCCTGTTTACATGTCTTTGAACTGTTTGAAAAAGAGAAGTTTATATTTATTGTGAAAGCTCATGTATATATTTTTAAAATTTTATAAAATAAATATGAAAAACATACGAAAGAATAAAGAAGAAGCTTTTATTTGTGTGTAACAATTTCCATATTAATAGACATATTTTATTATATAACATAATTTACAATAAAATTACATCCATCATATGCAGAAAACTTGTCTGCATTGTTATGTTCAACTTTAGACATGTTGGAACAGACCTTGTAGTTTAGTCTCATTAATAAGCTGGAAGTGATTTCTCAGCTATGTCTTATTTAACAAATGAGAAGTATGAACAGCATACGTAATTGTTGTAGAACTCTTATCAACCATACAGACACTGTACAGTGTAAAAACGAGATGAGTGCATCGCGATTACTTCAACTTTGGAAGCCAAATGATTTAAATGATGGTGAATTAAGCGATAGTGACTCATTTTATAGTAGTGTAGTGAATAGAGTATTATTAGTTTATGCCCCATATTAATTCCTCTGCTTGCGCCACCGCCGCTGTTTTAATGACAATTTCGAAGGAAAAACGTTAAATTTATTTCACGAGTATACATGGACACTGAGACAAACTACAATGTTTTTTTCTCTCTTTTTTTTTCAGCAAAAAGCTGTTTAAAAACTCTTAATTTAAGCAAGA
The DNA here is from genome assembly GCA_035047105.1 of Galeopsomyia nigrocyanea. NCBI lineage: Eukaryota > Metazoa > Arthropoda > Insecta > Hymenoptera > Eulophidae > Galeopsomyia > Galeopsomyia nigrocyanea. The sequence goes on along the minus strand of JAWWMK010000008.1, from coordinate 17,731,609 downwards.
CCGCGACGGCACATTTCTTTCAATAGTGTGTTTCCCATTTGTGCAGGACTCCTAGTTACAATAACGCCAGCCTGTAAAATAACACAATTTTTTAGAATACAAACTTTGACACAAATTTGTATTTTATATTACCTTTTCAAGTGCGTTAATTTTATCTTGAGCCCCGCCCTTTCCTCCAGAAATGATGGCACCAGCGTGACCCATTCTTCTTCCTGGTGGAGCTGTGAGACCAGCAATGAATGATACAACAGGCTTAGCTTTTGCTCCCTAAAATAGAAACAAGCGAAAATTGCATAAACCTTGTTTTGACTTGATAAAAAATGTAAGTGATCATGATTAAAACTCACAGTATTGTGCTGAGTGAGATATTCAGCAGCAGACTCTTCTGCACTACCTCCAATTTCACCAATCATGATAATTCCCTCACAAGCTGGATCTTGCAGGAATATTTCTAAACAGTCAATAAAGTCTGTACCATTGAATGGATCTCCACCAATACCAACACATAGTGTCTGACCTAGCCCAGTCTAAAAAAAAAGAAATACAATTTAAATATCTGTTATTAAGACACAATTTTTAATATCCAAATTTGTGTTCTTACAAGAGTAGTTTGGTTCACAGCCTCATAGGTTAATGTTCCAGACCTTGAAACAATGCCTATTTTACCTCTCTGATGAATGTGTCCTGGCATGATTCCAATTTTACACTGAAAAGTAATTATTGTACTAATTATCAAGTCTTAACTTCTACCTTTAGTAGTTATTAAAATAGCAATCAAAATAAAACAAAATTTTCAATAGTAATAATTGACAAAACAAATACAAATAGTGTAAAATTTCAAGATTTACCTGTTCTGGAGCAATGATTCCAGGACAATTAGGCCCAATGAGACGAGACTTATTTTGTTCTAGCAGCCGTCGCTTTACTTTTACCATGTCATGTTGAGGAACACCCTCTGTGATGCAAACAACTAGTGGCATTTCAGCATCCAGAGCCTCCATTATTGCTGCTGCAGCTGCAGGTGGTGGTACATAAATCACAGATGCGGTAGCTCCAGTTGCTTGTTTAGCCTGGACAATATGTTCAAAATATACATAAAATATTTTTATTTTACATAGATGTATAATTTTAGTAATTCATGTAATGTAAGTAATAAATATTGCTATTATTGTCAGTTATTTATATTTTCTTATCAAAGTAAGAGTTCAACAAGGTCAAACAGATTAGCAAACAAGTTAAGTGTTTTGTATAAGAACTGAATGTGCTGAATGCATAAAAAATATGCTGAATTCTAAAACGTTTTCCATTGGTTTTTTGGTATTTATTTCATCAGACAAAATATGTTTTGGCATGTGCAGAATTATTGTTTGCATGTGATTTTAAATTTTGAGCATTATATTGATATTAAAATGAACTTGCTTATTCAAACATTATAGTGGGAAAAAATTAGTTTCTACATTTTTTCATTTCTATATTTTAATTTAAAAATGTCTTACATAAATCTATTACTAAGATACTTTATATGAGAGATAAATGATTTTGTAAGAACTTTAAAATTAAAAAAAAAATCTGTCAATGTCAAGTTCAACTGCATTAAATATATATATGCTAAATTAAAAAAATAAATAAAAAATCAAGTGCTTTATTTGATGTGTTTTAGAAAGATATTTAAAAATGAAGCACAGATAAAGATTAGATAAAAAGTTTTTATCAAGAAAGTATGTACTCACCTCAGCAACATTTTTATATACAGGCTTGCCAAGATGTTCAGTGCCTGCTTTTTTTGGATTGACACCACCCACAATTTTTGTGCCATAGTCTAGAGCCTGTTGGCAGTGAAAAGTTCCTTGCTTCCCTGTGAAGCCTTGGCATATAACTTTAGTTTCGCAGTTAATTTTTAGATTCTTTCTCGTTTCCGTATAGTTAAACCTGATCTGAGACCTCAAAAGACCACCACGACTTCCAACTGTAACATGAAAAAACAATGACCTTCGTTAGCACAAAACCATTGAAGTATCCCCACCACACATGATGCTGATACTAAAAATAGCAAAAGCTGACTATTAACATTGTGATAGAGGTGGGAAATAAAAAAAAAGATCATTTATGCATGTATGCATATAACAAAACATTCTCAAAGAGGAGAACATTTTTGGTTTAAATTCGAGATCAAGGTTCATTGATTGAAAAGTATCCAACGAGGTTAGGGACATTGTCAATGACTTTTGTAAACATGTGTAATGAATTTATTGCAACAGTCTACAATTAATTTGAATAGCTTTCATTTTGATTATATATAAATTGTTTTTTTTTTAAATTAGCATAAACTAGTTTTTGTAAACAGATAAAACTGGTTACAATCATGAGCATGAAAAAAAAAATTCTCATAAAACATCATTCATGAATAAGTTGAAAGCCACTTGACAGGCCAGTTATAGTATGCAAAAGAAAAAATATGAACAGTTAGTCAATTTCTTACATAATTCATTATCGAAAAAATAAGCATCGACCTATTTGAAGGTGAAGTGACAGAGTACAAGGTTAACGATCAAGTTGACGAAGAATTGAATGAACAGGAATAGTCGCAAATAAAAAGTACTAGCGGACGAGAATGGTGTTGCAATGGCAATCGATTAAATCGGTCTGTCTGTCTCGTTAAAACTGATGAGGCAGGCGGATGTGGAGAGAACAAGAGCAAAAGAGGAGAAAAAGGAAAGACAAGGGAAGTCAAGATCGCGCGTACACATAGACATAGACAGAACTCACCTGTGAGCTTAGACAAAGCTCTGGCAGCCACAGCCATTCTTCAAATAAAACTTTTACCGGCCGATCAGTAATAAGAAAAAATAAACGATCCAGGTCGTCGTGGCGGCTGCTGCTGCTGAACTCTAGACGGCTGACTATTGCACGACGGCCACCATTAAAGCTGTTCACTCCTATGCTATCGCCTAACTACACGCGGTGATCTTACGGGTCGCGGGGAGGAGGCGCCAGTCAAAAGTCCGAACCAGTGGTCGGTTTTCGACACGACGTTGAGTATTTGACGTGACAATGTCAATAACGTCATTTATGTCAAAAAGCGTC
>JAWWMK010000008.1:17702515-17722480 GCA_035047105.1 Galeopsomyia nigrocyanea | reverse complement strand
TTTACGCCAAAAATAAGTTGTTCGCTTCAAAGTGTTATAACTCTGGTTAAACTTAACCAAATTAATCGTGCGAGGCACCATTTCAAAAGGTGAACGGACAGCTTTCAAACGAAGCCACGCACGTTGAAAAATTCGCTTGGCGTAAAAAGTTATGGCGATTTGAAATTTTAGTGGCGGTATTAGGTTCTCGTACCTTATCATCAAAGTTTGCAGATTTTTAACTACTGTTAGAATTTTATTTTTTGTGAAGTTAAAAGTTATTCTTTTAATTTATAATTTTACTTATTATGTAAAATCACAGTTTTTTATGGAGAAATTAATTACTTGTTACTGTACTCGAATTTAATAATAAAAAAAATCATAACATTTTCTCGGCAAAGCAAAGATTTCTCGGAAATGAGTATTCATGGTAACCCGGGGATTGTTTCAAACCTCGAAGTAATTTCAAGTATAAGCAAGGTAGGGAGCTCGAAATGAAAAAAAGTGTAGCAAAAAAAGAAAAAAAAGAGAGCGGGAAAGTTCTTTTCTACTCTCTTTTTTTGTAGGAGGTCGAGGGCCCAGTAGGTAATACTAGTAGTAGTAGTAGTAGCAGCATGGTTCACGGAAAATTCTAATGCATTCCCTGAGGGCTCGTCAAGCTGTATGTAGTAGAAAGCGCGCGGGTATAAGATAGCTCAGCTGCTCGCGGCTAATAGGTCGGGGCGGCTTGCATTAAAAGTTGACGGCCGGGATCTGCGTCTGTTTAAAGCTTGTTTCCGTTGCGCTAGAGTGCGCAATTTAAAGTTAGACGCCCAAAGCGCGCGCGACCCGATACAAACGCAAGAATGCCAATCTACCACGCGAGCTTCGGTTTACTATGCTGCCCAGCGATACCCGAGATCACCGCCGCCACACCGCTCGACCGACAAACTCTCTTATCGATGCTACCAACCAACTCCCCCCCCCCCCCCACGATTTTCACAGAGGACCTTACTTACTTTGGATACTCGAGCTTTCGATCGATACTTTGCCACGATTTTGCTAACTTGCTGCTTTATTGGATTGGATAGCCACTCGGTACGCGAAATTTCCAATTTCAGGCTCTCCGCGCACCCTGAAAATTTAATAAAACAAACTTTCCACCTGCAACAAATTGCGAGCATGCGTGCGATAAATTTGTAACGAAATGCCAATGTCGCTTCGACAGACCTCGTGTTTCTTTCAAAGTGTCATAAGTTGCCGAACGAGATTCAATTATTCAATGGAACATACATCCAGCAGAGTGTTAATTCAATTTTCAAGTTTTTATTCTTCGAGTTTTCAACCTACTTTCTCGGCGCATAGATAGAGAACTTGAAATATCGCGCACGCGATACACTTTTCATTAGTTTCATGCCACTAACAACTTTTTCCAACGTAAAACTTTTTATTTGTGGGTTTTACGAAGATTAACCTTTCGTAAATTTCCTATTTTGAAAGCGTAAAATTTTATCCACAGGAAGACACGATATTAAATAACTTCTTCGCAATTCTAAAACGAAGCTCGAATAATATACAATATTTGTTTTTAAAAGACTATAAACGTTAACATCTTTCACACTTTAGATAAGGTTTCCGTCTTATCCTTCGTGCAATCTATTTAGGCCTTGCGACGTATAAAATATTTACAATAATCGTTTGAGAGAATCATAAAACACAGCTTATCTTAAACTGTTTCAACGGCATAATATTACAAGGAATAATTAATATGGATTATATGAAACACAATACACTGTAATTTCGAGCTAACTTCATAAAAACGTTTAAGATAAAGAATTCAATCATTTTTACTTCATGTATTTAAAGGAAAAATATAAATCAATTCCATATACTTTGCATTCAAATGTCCTATTTCTTGCAAGAAATATTTCAAAGATATAAATTAAAAATAAAACTATAATTAAGTGATAAACCTTTATGTCAATTATTATGCAACTAGTTTAGAATTGCTATTATATATCGAAATAAATAAAAAGAAATCGATTTTACGTTTCACCAGTTTACTTGGATGCACGTTATTTCAAAACCATTAAACGATAGGTGTTAGTTCGCTTGTTAACGTATACGAAATCATTAACATTACACGAGAATAATTTTAACACATAAAAACGCGTGAGCCTAAGAGATGAAGTAAAAGAGGAAAAAGCTGGCAAGTAGAAAAAGCGAAGATGTCGTCGGACGAGGTGTAAAATGAGAGCGAGAAGGAAGAAGCAAAGGAAAGAAAATGTAGGGAAAGTCACAGGGAGGAGATATTGAAAGACGGAAGCATGCACACACAGCCGTACAATTGGAAAAGGCGACGAGGTCTGGTTTTGAATGCGGCGCGCAACGCCGACAGGTCACAATTCGATATTACTTCGACGGCGCCAGTGGCTTGCTTGGAATGCGTGTCGCAGAAGCTCCTGTACATATACTTTTGCCTGGATTGAAAATCTTGCAAATTAGATTCTCCGACTAGCGAGGGAATACAACAAAGTTATTTGAATTTTTTTCATCCCCCGACAGCACACGGTTTTATTTTTTCACGCTTACACGCCTATTCAAATGTACGATGGTAATCGCTTCTTCGTGTAATATAATGTTTGAGAGAACTGTAATTTCAAGTTTTTCTTTTTCGTACTTTTACACGACATGTTAATTTCATTACACGCGCTTGCCACCGTCGCGGCTTGTCGGAATTAAGTTGAAAATTGAGTTTACCAAGAGTACTGATCGCTCGGTATATAGTTTGGCGCGAGCGCTGTGATTTTCATAGCTTTCAAAATTCTCTCGGAGAGGATCACGCACAGAATTCTCTCTATAGCGTTGCGCGCATCCAACGTCGGTGTATATGTACACAAAGACACACACGCACACACATACGCGTACAGAGTTCATCTCTCTCCAGTGCACGCTTTCACGTCGAGGGATTTATACTTGCGATGAAATTGCTAAGTGTATTCTCAGCAGCCGTAAAGCACTTTCCGAATAATCCATAAATCTATTTGACCTAGATACGCTCGACGAAGAGCATAAAAACAATTTTACGCCCCCCCCCCTTCCACCCCCCACTCCCGTCCTTTTTTTTACGACGCTGATTTTGTTTTATGCCCCGCGAGGCTTTTCATTGCTTTGAATAAACTTTTTTTCTCTTGCGCTTTCGTCGCGATTGGCGAATAGATATTTAATGCCTCGAAAGAGAGAAATAAATGTAAAGCTCTCGAAATGCCGCTATTATCAAATTGAAATGTATTTATCCTTGGGATACTCGAGAACTAGTTGGCGGAATTAAATGTTCAAACTCGAGGGAAAGTAAGGAAAGGGCAAAATGATAAACTTCCGCGGAAAGAGCGTACTTTAAAATCCTCCGGTTGCATGAATAAAGAGAAAAGGGGTTGGCTTTTTAAAAAGTTCAGATGCTGATTATATGCTAATGCAAAGTAGGTACTTTTCATTCTACTGAAACTCCGCGCGCTCGGAGATAATTTTTGTGTTTTTTTTTTTGCTACCTCCAGATGCGGCGTTTTAAATTAATTTTAATTAACTCCCGCGTAGCCGCGCACATAAAATAAGTAACTGCCTCTCGGCGAGCTGTGTATACGATATTGAATAATAAATATTTCGAACGGGGAGTCAGATTGAAATCCGATAAGAGATGCAATGATTAAATGCATGAATAAATGAACGTCAATCAAAGCTCCGACGTAACGTGTAATTTTGATATTCGCGTGCCGCGAGGGAGGTGATGGCGGCACTGAAGGGCATACATGTACATATAGTTGGCATAATTAGCGAATATAACGCGATGTATAACGTAACACGAGAGGAGAATGACGTTGATTGTTAATCTGTTTACAGTGCAACAGATCTACGGCTCGAACGGGGCTTCAATGGGTATGCCACTGGGAATGACGAATCTAAAGATGGGCCCATTTATGGGTGGCGTCCAAGGGGCCACGACACTACCCCGGCCGGGAAACTGGCTGCACCCTGCGGGCCTCAGGCACGGGCACAGCGCGGCCCGGGTCCGCCTCTACTGCCAGGCAAAGTGAGAAATCACGGTTCTGACAGGTAAAATCACATTTTTTTAAATCACCTTTTGTTTTTATTAAGTAAGCCGAAATCAATTATGAATCGGAAATTGATAAAAAATTTTAATTCATATTTTTCTTTTGTTGCAGCGACATATCTTCTAATCAGAAGGATGAGTGGTTTGTGTAGGTGAGTTGTCCGCCACATTTAGTTATGAAACATTTATTTTGAACAAATCGCTTTATTTGATCTAATATTTGATATTATTTGCAAATTGCAGAGGCAGACCTGGACCAAAGTCCGCAGGGTGTATAAGAGCGGTGGTGCCCTCACCGCTCCCAATCTCGTCGTTTCTCGTCAACGTGGGCGACCTCGAATCGTCGCTACCGCACTGGAACGCAATAAAAACAAAAACAAAAAAAAACTAGCCAAGAAACATAATCATGTAGACAAACAGATACAAACAAACGAAAACATATTCTCCAGACAGAACGTCGGCAAAGACTGAGATTTACGCGCGTTAAAAAAAAAGCACGCACAACACATTGCGCACGTGCCTATGTTTGCCCGACCACACTCTTTACAGACTTTTCCTATAAAAATAATCCGGCGCAACCACGGCAACGGGCGTCCCAGTTTTGCAGCGATAAATATAATGAACAAAGGCGCGAGGACGAGGGACGCGAACCAACGATAATTACGAAACAAACATATATACCTATATATCATTTGACGACCAATTTGTTTTTTTCATAAAATTTTTACAGCGAGTCAATGAAAATGAAACAGCGAGCTCAAATATCTTCCAAAAGTTTTTTTACGTCGCCGCCTCGCTCGCGGCGACCCTTGCGATATATCAACCTTTGTACGAATCTTCTATACACCTTTTTTCGACGTGTCTTTTTATCTCTATATCTGTAGTTGAAATCGAGCAACAAATGCTATATCGAATCAGTTTCGATGTATTGAGTGACTGCGTGTGAACAGTGGGCTACGAAACTCAGGGGAGAGCCACGCGATGACGGTAAATCGTTCGAGAGATTGGATGATTTTAGAAATAAAAAAAAAATACAAGAAACCAAAGCGTAGATGTAATATTTACGAGCGTGAGAGTTAATAGTGCGTGCATGTTGGCGATATAGTTAATTGACATGATATAATTATGATGATTCTGATGAAGCTAACCAAACGACACACACAAACTCAACACACGTAACATATAAAACTCGAGCTATTGAGAAAATGGACAGAAAAAAATGTTTAATGTGCATTTTGTGAAATATTTTATCGAATTATTATGACAAAACAAGAAAAAAAACCATGTTGTAGGTTTAGAGCTTCGCAAGTCGCAGCGATTCGCAACAGCCGCATATGTCTTATAGATGTGAAACTTAGGATAAACGTAAAAGAACTGTTTTTATTGTCGTCAATAACAATTTTAACAAAAATGATTAATAAATGATGATTGCTGCTTTTACAAAATATGACATTTTTTATTTTACACGTTCCTATAATACACGTCATCATTGTTTACGAGTTCATGTAGATTTTAAGGGAAAAAAGGCCCATGCCGCTGCACAAAGTCAATCTATTGATATACATATACATATATATACATACAAGAAAAAAAAAAAGAAATTAGTGTTGTCGCGAGCCGTTGGACTTGTTAGAGGTTTATTTGCATTGATATTATAGTAATTGCTATTAGTAGACATTGTACAAGTCGTCTCTCAATCTAGAGAGACGCCGAATTTAACGATCTGATTCTGCGAATCCACGCAAATCCACTATCAGAGCACGGATACTCTTGTTCATTTCTACATGTACAGACCCTATGTGTGTATAGATGAAACTCACGTCCGCTAAAGGACCTGAGGATTAGCGTTGATCTGCCGAGTACATCAATTATCGTTTCAGAGAATACGTTGCTTCAGATTAACTCTCGATTTCTAAATGTTTCCGGACGAATATTGCACGTTAGTCAATATTAATTCCACTTTATTGTCGATTTGGCTTTCTAGTAACTTTCTGTTAAACTCAGTTGAATTATATTATAGAAAAGTTATGGTATTTCAATCATGTAAATAACGATGCGTCTTCACTAAGTAATTGCCTAGCTTTTAATGCGATTCCAGTTACATTCTATTAATTATTTTGGTGTACTAGTATAATAGTACTTTGTTATATAACAATAGCTTCGTTCGTTTTTTTTTTAATTCTTCAAATATTTTCTATTTGGATTTTGTACTGTTTGTATTAGATTGTTCAACTAAAAATTTTTATATCGATGAAAAAAGTATTACTACTGATATTTGATTGACAAAACTGTAATCGAACTCGACAATACTTAAACTATACTTGTAAGTAAATTATGATAGAAAGTTTGTTAATCATTCTCGACTGAACGATGATGCATATCACCGCTATTTAATAAATATCTTGAGCAACGTATAAATTTGAGACTGGATACGCTTGAATGAAATAGAAACATATTAATGAATGAATTTTCCCGACATACAAATAAAGGTCTCTGAAACGCATAAAAAAAATTTGTAGAAATATTTGTATTTATCAATAACCGTTCAGCTTTGTGCCGTCTTCATAGAATTTTACAGAAATGATGAAAACATGAAACATATAAATTGATTATAAATAGATAAATAAATATATATAAGAATAAAAATTATTGCATATATACAATTATTTGGTAGATTTTAATTAATAAATACTATTGTTAATTAAAAACATCCATGGTCATTGCTTATGTACATTGTTTATTTTCAAATAGAAGAGGTATGATCACTTTATGATGTCATTCTTTATAAATCAGTTTGTGAAAACTACATTTACAATTGGTTATACATCTTTTTATTTATTTTTTTCGAGTATTTTTTGATGTGGACATTACGCTTGAACGAGGTCAAGATCGTTGATATGGATTTAGAAGGATAGAGGCAAGAAATTGTAAATAATAGATAACAACAACTTATGAATAGGATAATAGATAGTAAGCTGACTGCTATGGTAATCGATTTGTAGTAGCGAAAATTTGTTTCTTCAACTGTGTTAATTGATTGATGGAAAATTCTGAAAGATAATTTTACCATGACAAATGTACGTTAATGTTATCGTTGTAGGATTTATTGACGAAAATATAATAAAACTTCAGATTATATATATTCAAATTTGACAATATTTCTACAATAGGTTTTACTAATGCTCTAACTTAAAATTTTTAACATTACGAACCATTTGTTATTTCTGGCATGAAAAACGAGTTTTTTAATTAGAAATAGAAGTTTACATAAAATAGATTTTTGAATCATTTAAAAAAAATACTCATGTGATATAAAAAGGATGTATTTCATTAACTGCATTAATGTAAACGTTATATTCGTCGATTTACAAGAACCAGAGATTTGCGTTGCTCAAAAATAACTTTAACTGCATAAGTGATACATTAGGATAGGTAAAGGCTTTTTTTTTCTCGTAACTTCAGGGAACAGTGCAATTCAAAAATGTGTTTTATATTGATATGTAGGTAAAATTTATGAGTACTGTATGAATATTACTGGGTTATATAGGCTTCCATTACAAGGAATTCATGGAATTCATTCGCTGCCAGTTGTTCAGCGGTATGTTTCCTTAGAGAACAGAAAATTTTGTTATCATTTCATGATTCAGGCCATTTCACGACAGGCCATTGACAAGAAGAAGGTGACTCTCACGCTAAAGTTTGATTTCAGCCAGGCTTTCGACACGATATCACCTTCAAAACTCTTACGAAAGCTTTGCACAATGGGGTTCTCCGGGACGTCACTTCTGTGGATTAAATCCTACCTACAGGGTCGTAGGCAGAGGGTCTCCTCCAGCAGTAGTGGTTCCGGCTAGCTGGAGACCAATCTTGGTGTACCACAGGGATCCGTCCTGGGACCCTTACTCTTTTGTTTATATGTCAACGACCTACAACATGTACTGAACGGACTCGACGTCAACCACATTTTTTACGCTGATGACCTGCAGATCTATCTGCATGTGGACAAAGGCGCACTCCCTGAAGGCATCGAGAGACTGTCTAGGGTGGCAAAGTTGGTGGCGAAATGGGCTATGGACTCGGAGCTGCGACTTAATGCTGGCAAAACCAAGGAAATTATCTTGGGTTCAAAGAGAAATGTCAATACCATCGCTGACATGGATCTGCCTGGCATTGAGGTGAAGACCGGAGTGTACGTGCCCTTCTTTGATGCGGTCGTCAGCCTTGGCGCCACACTGGACAGCAAACTCACTTGGAGACCGCACATTAGTCAGATAGCAAAGCAGGTCAACAGACCAATAGAGGTCAATAGGTATGGCCTAAAATTCATTAGATCCTGCACTACGCAGGAACTTCGCAAAAAACTGGTTGAATCCCTAGTTCAACCTCATCTTGATTATTGTGCGGCTGTATGCCTTGATGCTCCTCGGGAACAAAACATAAGACTTCAACGTCTCAGCAATTCGTGTGCGAGGTATATCTTCGGTGTTAGGAGGGATGAGCACATCGCCCCTTACAGGAAGCGCCTGGAGTGGCTTCGCGCTGGCACACGTCGAAGCTATTTCATAGCTATTTTAATGTACAAGATCACTCGTTTGCGAGAGCCATGTTACCTAGCTGATCTCTTTACCAAGTACAAATCCACGCGCTCCGGTAGGGGTGGAAAGCCCGAACTTAAAGTTCCGAAGGTTAGGACTGCGACCGGTCTTCGATCGTTCCGTGTCGCGGGTGCTCGCCTTTCGAACTCCCTTCCGTCATCACTTCGTCATATTCCATCGTTGCATGGGTTCAAGAGGGCGCTGCGCAAGCATCTATTTGACCTTGAGCCGTAACCTCCGCAAGTGACTGGGATGGTACGGGAGGAAATTTTTCTAGTCTAATTTAGCTTGACGTAGTTATTCAACTTAGTTACCTGACTGCACCCAGTTTAAGTTAACACAATACTAGTCAATCTTGTTTAGCAGGCTACTTCTAAAAAGTAGCTTTAAGACTCCATGTGATAGGTCCTCGACCAAATCTTTCAGTTCCGTGATATTAATCAAATTTGACGATGTGCAATTATCATGAATTAATGTGTGATACATGCATGATCTTTTATTATATTGTATGACGGATACTTGTTCAAGATGATGCACCTATGTACTCTGTAATTTTGCTAAGTAAATAAAGAGGATTCATTCATTCATTCATTCATTCATAATCAAAAGTACATACACAAAAAATATTTATGAATTATCTCTAGGAGTTCTAGTTCTAATATAAACTCTAAACCAATAAAACAATAGTATCAAATAATCAAAACATTTTTTAACATCAAAAACAAGCTTTTTCAAATTTTTTTTTCAAAAATAACTATAAAATTTATTTTACTGGATAAATCTGGTTGTAAATAATTTTCCCACCTACCATTCGACATTTTCTAACATACAATCTACAAAAATTTATGGAAATTTATTGAGTGTCGCAAAGTGATTCAGATTGACAGCACGCTCACACACAATAAATGGATATCATAAATAATGCTGCTAACTGCACCGACTCTATGCTTCCTGAAAGAGTAAGACAGAAAGTGCTTTATTTTTATTGATATTTATCGAATTATTGAATGAAACACATATTCCTGATGTTTTCGTTCTACAAAAAATACCAACGTAAAAGAACTAGACTACTACTAATCAATGTATTATCTGGATGCTTTCTTGATAAGCACGAAAATCTGTATGTACTGTAATGTGTTTCGTTAAGAATCTCTGATGGACACTTGAAAAATTCAGTCTATCGATAGCATGAAAAAATTAGCAAAAAAAATCATACTTTCTTTTATTTACATATCGACTTCAAATCTTGCGATTCTTTCAAATCTCTATGCTACAGATTCTCTTAATTTTTTTGCTAATGCGCCTTTTTACAATATGTCAATATTTTGTCTTGCTACTGTATATTTAAACAAAAAGTTGGTCAAAAAGCTCCTATCCGTTCATAAATTATGTAGCGGGGGCCTTCCACCACATTGGTGTCGAAGTATTGCCCATCCTATCGTCTCATCACTTGGAAGCATCTCCGGTATGATCACACCTTGCCGGTTAAGCCGACACTCTCTGCCTCCTGGGGGACGATGTCACCCAGGCAGCATCGGGTCCGCAGAATAAAAAAATACCAATTTTATTGATATTAAAAACGAGGCAATTTCTTCTCTTTGAATTTTGGCACTATTCCATTAACACCTGCCTCACGAAAAACATCATCGAAGTCATCTTCGTCGTCGGCGTCAATAATCCTAATACTTTTTCCCTCATCAACGGCATAATATTCACGGAAATTCCCAATATTCTCCTAATTTTCAGTCGAGGTGGTATTCGAAGTTACTTTGTTGTCGGGCGAAGATGTCTTGTCGATTGCATATCGTTGACAAAAAGGCCATCTCCGCCGATGTCATTGTCAAATAATGGCATATTGAAAATATCTCCAAGCGCAGACAATGACGGTGCCAGTAAGTTGGTATTTCCATCAAATTGGTGTTCTAAGAGTGGGCGAAGAGATGATTCTTGACTCAAAGCTGCTGTTAACATGGTCTTCTTGAATTGAGTTTGAGTATCAAACAGCAACTGGCCATTATTGTAGATATCTTTCTGATAGAGCCCTCCAATATCTGCTGTAACTACCTGGTTTGATGTCTGTAAATCATAACGTAAACCTTGCATTTTCTCGTTGAAAATCTGATCTCCTTAGCGGTGTTCTTCAACTGTTCTTTGAAATCGACTTGAAATATTTTTAATGCTTCAAGGATGTCTACTTGGTACCTATTTATAGGGACACCATCTATAACAATAAAAAAATAATCGGTTAGATATAAAACCAGTACAATACAAAAATTGTAACAACAACAAAATATTATAAATTTACCATTGCTGGAAGTACTAAAATGTTTTACATTGTCACCATACGACGTAGACGGCATCTGCAAACCTGTGCTCGACGAGTATCGTGAATAACTGACGTAATTTGACATACCGCCGTCAACAATATCAGCAGCTATAACAAAAGAATGCAGTCAAATATAAAAAAGTACTGTAAAAAATTGTTATAACATAGAAACTGGTATATAACGAACGTACCACTGGTTAAAGTAGAAGACTGATTCTTCTTCTGGACACTGGGAAACGATGAACCTTGCATCAATCGCTCGTATTCCAAAGTTGCTTGTTGTTTGACATTTGGTGAAGAGTAATACCACTGGCCAAAGTAGAAAGTCTTCGCGCCAGCGAGCGAGAACTCGTACTTCCCGACCACCCTGGGACGAAAAATATTATACGCAACACGGGAGGTAAAATGGCAAGCCCATAGCTCGGGTGTCAATTTACACGAGTTATAGGCCTGCCAATTTTTTTACCTCCCTTGATGCGCAATGTACTATTTCGTTCTCCCTGTACGCCGCTTCATTAAATCTTCAATCGATCGCTAAAAATCGACTATCGTTTCGATATTGAGACAGTCTTTTTTTCATTTAGAATTACCTGTCTTTCCGAATGAAATTTGCACGCAGTATGTAGACCCTACAGTACACGTTCTCGTAAAACCCGAAATATTGGAGTTCGGCCAGTTTGCGATAACATTTGAAAGTTCCAACGGACCATAGAAAGTTTTGGAAAAAAAAGCTAATTTAATTTATATACAGATCGACTGAAAATTTGATGAATCGGCCAGAAAACAAATCCACTAATTTACTTTTTTGGGGTATGGTACCCTATTTATACCCCACATTCGTCATAAATCTAGCTTATCTAGGTTAAAAATATTATAATTGAAAAAATTATATCATAAAAATTGGTTTCCTTTTTGCTCTTCTTTCAGATTATATCATCTGTTTGTGAATATCGGAAGAAAAATTAATTTATAAATTTATTTTTCAAGTTTGATATACTATAAAAATTAAAAAATCGGTATTTAATCGAATAAAAATGACAGAGAGTACGGCTTGCGGCATTTTACATGAATGTGCAAGTAGATTTTAACGTTTACAATAACTTTATAAAAGTCGTCTATTCGCACATTGTTATAAGGTTTTTTTATTATAAAAAAAACTCCAGCAAACATTTTAATTTTCATAGGCAACGATGAGAGCTATCGATCAAAATAATAAAAAGTACATCCTACAGAAATTGTGATATAAAACCAACCCGAAGTTTAAATGACATGGATGGGTTTTTATCGTGGTATCAAATATAGAACTGTCGCTTGAAAAACTAAGTTTTGCGATATCATCCAAAAATCTGCAAAAAAAATCATACTTTAACCGACTCCAAATCTTGCGATTCACGCAGAAAACTTATCACTAGGAGAACTTATTTTACAATTTATTTCATATACTTTTTTTACTAGAGTAAATCCTCTCGAGAAACTCAGAACCCGATTTTACGTATGAAATTTTTAATTAATGAAGAAAACTTGAATTTTTGTCCTTTTTTGAAAACAAAGCTCGGTTGTCAAGCTTTCAGTAAATACTATTGACTGAATCTACTATGAAACGCGGGGGAATAAGTCGTTATTGTATAACGCTCAAGTTAACCCGATAGTCGATACCTAAAGTAAGAATCCTTATCCATTCAAGCCCATTGAATGTATAACAAAAAATTAAAAGCAAATAATTGATTCAATTTGAACGAATGTCCGTCAACTCTCGGCATCTGAGGCAAGCGCGCGAAAGCAAATCCGCGTTCCCCCCTATATCCCGTATTAGTTATTTATGTGCCTTGGGCGAGCCAAACGTGAATACAGCCGGAGGAGAATGTTTGTAGCGCGGGATCGTCCGGAAAATTTTTTCAGGTCCCAAAAAAATGGAAAAGCTATTCACGGAAAAGCCATTTACAAGCCCCGTGAAGACGCCCAAAATCGGTTAATTCAAAGTTGCGAGACATGGATTCAAAGGGAACAAGATGAGAAAGGTGTCCTGAAAAAAATACTACAGCAGGCGTCGGCAGTAAACTCTTGGAATTAAGAGCTTTCCCGATGCATGATGAGAACGACGGTAGTTGTTTATTTTTATGAAATGGCTTTCAAAGGTGCCCTCACACATAAGAAAATTCATTCATTGTAAAAAGATAAGATGTTTTGCGCTTAATAGTCCCAAATTTGGTCCACCTACCTCAATAAATTGTATACCTGCGATAGTTGAATCGGGTGGCGAAAAGCCGTCCCTCATCAATCTTGATACCGAATAAATTACTCATCGGTTGCGAGGAACAAACACTATCAATAGTTTGTCTGATAAGTATAGAAAATTCGTTGGCGTCTTGTTCCTTATTCAGCACGTACCCCGGTATATTGGCTATAAAGAATCGTAATCAAAATAAAGAATAATTCAGACATGGTAAAATGATCAAAGATCAACCTTCAAGATATGCACTTTTTTTTGGTCGCCGGACGCCAATTTTACATATTGAAATATGAATTGATCATGTAGTGTACATTTGACAATAGAATATTTGTGACTGCAAAGTAGCTGATTAAAATACATTTTTAACCAAAAATTAGACCAGATTGCAAATAGTAGACGCAATTTGATCACGGATATTTTTTTATAACGTTAATTAACTTTGCAACATAAATTCCTAACAATTACCCCAGATTTCGAATCAATATTTGCAGGCATTAATCTCCAGCTTAATGTAACTGTATCAATCTCGCGTACAAATAATTGATAATAATGAGAGGCGCGTATAAGTGAATTAATACTAATGTTAACAAACGTTTTTTTGAATTTTCTTAACTGTACAGTAACTAAGGACTTGCGCTGGGTAATTTACGGCACCAGAATATTTGCAAGAGAAAAGTAAGAAAAGCGTTGTCGAACCCCTTTGCACACGCGAAAATTTGCAGAAAATAATCTGACGATTCCAGGAATCGTAGAAAACACTATAAAAAAGCAAATAAGCAAGGATGTATTTATAGATGAAAAATATTTGAAAAATATTTCGAAAAATATTATCAGCGAAAAAACTGTAGCAAAAACTAAAACATGGACAAACGGAAAACATCCAAAATAGTAAACGCTACAAACAATGGCACAGTATATACCTAACAGGTTACTTATTTCAAAATAAAAAATCTGACTTTGCATAAAAGTATGTATTTGTCGTAAAGCAGCGACGGAATCATTTGAGTTTTCTCGAATTACTGCGACAAAGAGGTTCATCAAACAACAAACGATGCAATTCATGTTATTTACTGCAACTACGAAAAATAATTGAAAAATGTAAAACCACAATTGGTTTCATGCTTGTAATAATTATTTCAATACTCAATACCTTCAGGGTTACAGACGTGTTTGTTTTTCGACAGCCATTCTATGAAACGGTCTAAACAAAAGAGAGCCTGGAAAATGGAATTCATAAAGCATGTGTTTCCTAAATTAGCTAATCCTATAGGCCGCAAGGCGATTAATCTAGTGGTTGGTTGAGCTCGGTCAGTAATTTGCACCAATGGATCAATCTCCAGAGAATTCTGTAATTTATAAAACTACGGTAAAACTAATACTGTACTGGATAAATGATGAAGGTCATGACTTTGTGATTATGTCAATGCAAAAAGGAGTAGATGTAAAAAGGACTTACGTTCTCCATTTCAGCATGAACACTATCGACTGCGAGTCCCTTGGGATCGTGTTCTGTCATAGAAATACTGATCGACGGTTGCTGATCATCTATAGATGCACAATTGTCTGATACACGTATGTTCACGGACCGCTTAGACCGCTTTGGAGCACCTGCACTTGTTTTCAATGCATCGTCTGCAGCTCGCTTGAATTTATTCATGTTCAATTGAACCGCATCTACTGAAATAATTCTTGGACATGCCGCAGCAAGTCTTCCCACATTGACTTTCAATGAAGTGCTCATGGGTGAAGCCATTTCACGTGCACCTACGCAAGCGTAGACAACAAAACAGCACCTTCGCTGTATGGCGTCTGATTTAAATATCAACTTTTGTGGCATGTCGAACCGGCCGTCTTTCTCCTTCACAAAATTAATAATGATGATAATGAGTATTTTTTTTATATTTAGTTTAACAACTATGGATGAACCGACTTGAAAAATGACGAACAATTATTATTTTAACATAATTCTCGCGCCAATGCGCATTTTTTTACAATGGAAATTCGGAAATCGTTTGAGAAAATTCATGAGAAAGGAAAAATTGATTAAAAAAACGATTGAACTTACTGCAAGATCATCCACAAAATAGTACATGTCATTTATATAGACTGGGACTACCGTAAAGCATGGACTCTGCTGCTGAATTGGTTGATTCCTATGACATACTATTCCTGGGTTGGCGTAAAGAAGTGAGCCATCATCTGTTTGTATGACGATCTTTTCATTTATCAGAACAGACTCTATGTTCTCGTAACAAGACTCATTAACCCCATCATTACGATCAAGAAACAGCGTCAATGCCTTTGGCGCTCTGGCTATTCGCTTTTTAGAAAGTTTGTTGTCAAGTAAAATTTGCAAATTGTTTTTTGTCTTGTCCAACCGTAAGTCAATGATGTTCTGAAAAATACAAATATTTAGAAAATACACAGTGCGCTAAATTTCTTATCTTCTTCTTCGTTACTGCCAAGGCAGCTGCGAGCGCAGCCTCTTCGATTTCTTTGGTTACAGCCTCCATCGACGCTCTGCCTTTTTCGGTATAATATCTCAAATTTTTCTCGTTTCCCATAGCAGCAGCCATCTTTTGATGAAATATTTTAACAAATCTGTTCTTGTAATCATAGTCGATCACCAACCATAACTTAGGGTCACCGTGCAACAGGATATTGGCGCTGTCCATCCTTTTGTCCTCGTCATGGATAGGCGATGTTGTCCACTTTGAGCCAATATAAAAAAAGGATGTGTACACGCCCATATTGGCCTCCACGCAGCTGGAATCGTTCTGAAGAACCGATAAAATCGGCTCGAATCCGTCTAAAGGCGGGATGGCACGAGCGTAGTAACGCTTCACGTAGATATTCTCTGGGAATTCCTCTCGAAAATATTGATCGAGAAATCCCTCCTCTAAAGACGGGATGTCACGAGAGTAATAACGCTTCACGTTGATATTCTCTGGGACTTCCTCTCGAAAATATTGATCGAGAAATTCCTCGAAAATTCTCCTTCATATTTCGACTTGAACATTTCATTCCGGGCTTCCTCCCACAGACCCTCTGCAGACGGTTCGATGACTTCACTGACCTTGGAGTAAACTCCACCCAACCGGCTCTCCTCGTACCATTCGCAATGGATCGACTTTCCTTCCAAATGTTTATTATAGTTAAATATTGGCACTGGTTTTTTCGCATTGTGAAACTGAAAAAAACCGGACAATTATTATTATTATTATTATTATTATTATTATTATTATTATTATCATTATTACAATTATATCAATAATTTGAAATTATCTTACCAAGAGAGCGGAGTAGCCAGCATATTGTCCATTTCGCTGAATGACATTCCTTGCAGCTTCCTCGAAAGAAAGATCTTCTACAAACGGGAGCACAAAGGTGCTTTTTGAGATGCTTGACTTGCCATAGTATATATCTCGGTATATATTGTCTGCAAAAAATTGAAAATTAAAATTAAAATATAAAACACTTTTTTTGAATTCTATCGGAATTTTTTTTTATTTTAGAAAAACTGTTTATAAATTTGGGAAAAATAATTTTTTTCAAAATCTCCTCCGCTCATTTTATACGTCATTCAGATCTTAACGAATAAAACGAGGCCTCCCAAAATGATTTTCGTTTACTCCAACGTTCGGGAAAGCGTGATAAACTAATTATTTTCGATAAATAAGATGATATGCAAACCGTGACTTTGCGGGGCCTATGTTTGAGATTTTCAGGCGTATGACAATGAAAACTAAAGTTTTTACTTTGAGTTTCATGTCGATGAATATTAGGACAATTTTTATGCGACAATAAATAAATTTTTCAATTTTTCCTTTATAACTCCATTTAAGCCCCCTTAATCCATCTTGAAAAGAATTGTGATTCTGTGGCCAAAGTGCACGTAGCATGAGTGGCAAATGTGCGACTGTGATAAAATTATTGCTCTACGTCAGCGAATTAATTCGAGTATATGAATCGATCTAACTACTACGGGTTCCTATCACCACTACGTAGCGCGTCCTCAGGTTGCAGATAGAGGAATGGCCCCTGAGGTTGAACGGCCCCTGAGGTTAAACACCCCTGAGGTTAACTGCCAAGGCTGTCGTGGACAGCCGATAGGAAGGTCGTGGGTTAGCCAGGCCTACATCTGTAAAAAATTCGGTACACGGCAGTCACTTTTTTGGAAAGCTCCGAAAAAATAAATATGAAAGGTAAAACAAATAGGGAAAAAAGTTATCAGTCTAGGGAATCGGAGACCCAAGGCTCGGTGGCTGGCCAGTGTGGAAAAGTAGGCTCGCAGGCGTCGTCATCATGCTACTGCAGCCCTGCACCAGGGGATCACTTGGTTGGTTAAATGCTACAAGCAGCCGAGGTTCTGTCGGCTGTGTGGATCGGGGGACTAGACGACCACAGTCGGCGGTACAGACTTCGAACGGCATCCATTCTTTTTGTCCGAAAATCCCCCGCGTTCGAATTACCCGTTGCGACACCGTTTCAGGAGCGTTAAAATTAGGAATGTCTTTGCAAGTTAAATTAACGCGTTGCGATATGACACTGCAACGCGACCTATGAAAAATCTCAATTCACATTAAGCTGGCCGCAGTAAATGGGAAAGGACACAGGGCGGCTATAGAGGTAGTTAACAAAAATCGAAAACAAAACAAACAATCAATCGTATTAACCTACGGGTGGGCAGTTGGAATGTTCTTAGTCTGAATATCGGAACATGCAATGAACTTATTAAGATAGCAAAGGTATATGATATTGATTTAATCGCACTTCAGGAAACTCTAACTCTATGGAAAAACTATTTTGACAAGTTACTGGCCGTACGCGAAACCTCCGTTGAAGGTAATCCCGGCGAAATCCATACTTGCGATCTCAAAATTGTTGAACCCAGCGATAGAGAAATAGAATCAGCCATTAAGAAACTGAAAAATAATAAAGCTGCAGGTATCGACGACTTGCCGTCTGAGTTATTAAGAAACGGGGGCCCGTGTCTCAGAAAACAAATTTGTAAATTAATACGCGCAATTTGGAAAGCAGAACGCATACCAGAGGAATGAGATACTTCTATTATTATACCAATTTACAAAAAAGGAGATAAAACAGACTGTAATAACTATCGGGGAATCTCGATTGTCCCTACTTGCTATAAGATCCTATCCAATGTTATCTTAGCTAGACTAACCCCTTTTGCGGAGGAAATCATTGGAGATTACCAGTGTGAATTCTGCCGTGAACGATCTACAAACGATCAAATGTTTACGATAAGGCAATTACTAGAAAAGAAATGGAAATTCACTGAAGTAATACTCCAGTTATTTATCGATTTTAAAAAAGCCTACGATTCGATTATACGCGCACGAATGTACTGGATTCTCGAGTTCTTAGGTATACCAAAGAAATTAGTTAAGTTAATCGAAATCTGCCTGAGTGGCAGTAAGGGCAGAATACGAGTGGGGGGAAGTTTATCTGAAGAATTCTCTATTCGTGATGGCTTGAAACAGGGGGATGCACTCTCGTGCATCCTTTTCAATTTAGTCTTAGAATACGTAGTTAGACAGGTTCAAGCAAATCCAACCGATACTACTTTCAATGGAATAATGCAATTTTGGGATACGCGGATGATCTCGACCTACTCGGAAACGACAGAGAAACAGTTGCCAAAAATGCAGAAATCCTCATTACAAAGGCAAGAGAGATCGGCTTGGAAATTAGTCAATCGAAAACGAAATATATGGTAGCGGATAGGTCTGGGCGGAGTGACAAGGGGGATAAATTAACGGTGGGAAATATGGAATTTGAAAAAGTTGACGAACTTAAATACTTGAGAACTATCATAACAAGCGATAATAACATTAAAATGGAAATCGATGAACGGTTGTGCGCAGGAAATGGTTGCTACTGGGCCACAAACAAGCTACTAAAATCACGATTGCTATCTCGTAACATGAAAGTAAGAATCTATATAACAATAATAATAGTGCTCCCCGATTAGTAAAAAAATAATCGATTTCTATTAATCGACTGAAAAAACTAATCGATTACAAAAAATCGATTTTTATTACAATTAATCGAAGTATCGATTATAGCATCGATTATTTTTTAATTATTAATAAATTATGTATAATTATAGTTAGGCTATAAAATAAAACTGCAAAAGTAAAATTGTAACAATACTGTTGTTTATTCAATTTATTTAGCCTACTCAGTATTGAAAATCATTTCGTAATTAATGTCATCGATTGACCTATGGATAAGTCTAATGCCCTCTCTTGGAATGAATTCTTGAAGGTGGAGATGACAATATTCAATTGCAATGTCATCATTTTGTTTTAATCGAACGTAATCTTGCAGTGACAAATTGCTGACACAGATGTTGATTGCATTCAAATTGAAAGAAAAATATATTGTATGCCGATGTCCCACTGAAATTTTTAATATTTGAAGGTTATGTTCGCCCTGCATACAACAGAAATAATTCACGTGTCAATTAGCTCACTTGGACGGTCGTGCAGTCTTTTAACATGTTCATGGACATTCAACTGATCCATATTTGCTATTTTAAAACTAAAAATCTTCAACGCCAAACTATGCTTCAAAATTCAAAAATTTAGCCAACTTTACTCTCGAGCCGCGACTCTCGAATTCTCGAATAGGATCACAGTCAAAGCCCCGACGGGAAATGCTAGTCAGGCAGCCTTACATAAAACATTAAGGCCTGATTGGTTTCCCTGATCAGGGGCTGAAT